>VMDO01007589.1:0-67735 GCA_007922755.1 Pedetes capensis | reverse complement strand
TGAGTCTTTGTTTCCATCTGAAACTTCATGAAGGAAGTCTTTACTGTCCACATTCCTATCGATACTGGTCTTCTAAGTTTAAAAAGAATTGCCCAGTAGGATCTGCTTATATCATCCTAGCCTTTCTCTAGCCTGCTTCTCCAAACTTTTCCAAATTTTTCCTGCAAACTAGTTCCAAATGCTTAAGAACCACATGGTCAAGTATAGTCAGAACAACAACTTCAGTATCAGTACTATTTTTCTATGTTAGCTTTCTTACCACTGTGATAAAGTACCTCACAGAAACAAGTTGAAGGAGGAAAATTTTATTTTGGCTTATGGTTTCAGAAGGTTCAGTCCATGGTTGTTTGGTCTTATGTGCTTAGGGAGAATATTGTGGCAGTGAGAGCATGTGGTGAAGGAGGTATTTCACCTCACTGCAGCCAGGAAGCAGAGAGGGAGACTAGAATGGGCCAAGGGCAAGATACTTCCAAAGACTGTCCCCAGTTACCCACTTCCTCCAGTTAGGTCTCATCAACTGGTTTCCAGAATCTCCCAAAATAAAGTCACCAGCTGGGAACCAAACCCATAATACATGAGCCTTTTGGGGGAACTTCCAACCATAACATATAACAATCTCCCACAGTGCTAAATGAAGTTATCCAAAGTATTTTCATTTCCAAATTATGGAGAAAACCCAAATTTTCTTTACAACGAGACAGTTTTATGTACAGAGGATGACAAAAACTGGATACGCATTTTAAGTATTAAAATTATAATACTCAATAATACTCAATATATGCCAATAACAAAATATGAATAAAAGTCAAATTTAATTTTTACAATTACAAGAGACACTCAAAGTGGTTACCATTGTAATTCAATTCAAATTCAAGAAGTAATACATAGATAACATCCCTTAACATGTGCGTATATTTTTGGCACTTCCAGTATATGTTGTTGTTGTTGTTACATGCCATTGAGTCAGGTCCAGCTCGTAGTGACCCTATGTACAACAGAACAAAACACTCCCCAATTCTGTATCAGGTACACGATTTTAATTATGTGTTAAGAACATTGCTGCAAACACTGTGTCATTCCATCTAGTTGAGGGTTTTTCTTTTCTTTTTTTGGTTGACCTACCACTCTCCCAAACATGATGTTCCTCTCTAGGTTTGCAATCCATAATGAAGGCTATGTTCTTTGATCTTCATCAATAAATGTTTTAGATCCTTTTCATTTTCAGCAAACAGAGTTGTGTCATCTGCATAATGCAGATTGTTAATGAGTCTTCCTCTAATTCTGATGCTGTGTTCTTCTTCGTAAAGTCCAGGTTTTTAGATTATTTGCTCAGCACAGAAATTGAAGAAGTATAGTGAAAGCATACAGCCCTGATGTACACCTTTAAACCAGGCAGTATTTCCTTGTTCTGTTCAAACAACTGCTTCTTGGTCTATGTACAGATTACTCATGAGTACAATTATGTGCTCTGGTATTCCTATTCTTCACAGTGTTATTCATACTTTGTTATGATCCATGCAGTCAAATGTCTTTGCATAGTCAATAAAACATAGATCAAGATCTTTCTGGTATTCTCTGCTTTTGGCTAATATCCATTTAACATCAGCAATGATATCCCAAGTTCATGCCCTCTTCTGAATCCTGCATGATTTTCCAGCAGTTCCCTATCTATATACTGATGGAGTCACTTTTGAAAGATCTTTAGTAAAATTTTGCTTGTGAGGGATATTAATGATATCATTCAATAGTTTCCACATTTGGTTGAATCCCCTTTCTTGGGAATAGGCAGAAATATGCACAAATAGGCACTTCCAGTCTGTTGGCCAGGTAGTTATTTTCCAAATCTCTTGGCATAAACACATTAGCACCTCCAGTGCTGCATCTGTTTGTTGAAACATCTCTATTGGTATTCCATCAATCCCTGGAGCCTTGTATTTCACCAATTCCTTCAAGGCAACTTCTACTTTGTCCTTCAATATATATTAATAGTCCCTAATCATATGCAGGGAGAAGGACCTGGCAACCCACTCCCAAGGCAATCCTGAAACAGTCAGCCATTGAAAACCCTGTGAGGGTCGCTATGAGTCAGATACCAACTTGACGGCACCTACCAACCAACCAACCAATCATATGCAACCTCTTGAAATGGTTGGTTATCCACCAATTCATTTTTGTATAATAACTCTGTATATTCCTTCCATCTTCTTTTAATGTTTCCTGCATTGTTTAATATTTTCCCTGTAGAATTCTTCACTATTGCCATTCGAGGCATGAATATTTTTTAATTCCTTAAGCTTGAAAAAAACAGAGTGTTTTCTTCCCTTATGGTTTTCTGTCTCCAACTCTTTGCACATTTCATTATATTTGATTGTGGCTTCTTGAGTTGCCCTTTGAAATCTTCTGTTTAGTTCTTTAACTTCATCATGTCTTCCTTTCACTTTGCTGTTCGATGTCTAAGGGCAAGGTTGAGAGTCTCTTTTCACATGTAATTTGGTCTTTTCTTTTTTTTCTTGTATTTTTAATAACTTCCTCATGAATGATATCTTTGATATCATGCCACAATTCATCTGGTCTTTTACCATTAGTGTCTAATACAGTAAAGCTGTTCTTGAGGTGGTCTTTGAACTCAGGTGGGAAATACTCAAGGTCATACCTTGGCTCTTGTACACTAGTTATAATTTGCTTCACTTTCAGTTTGAACCTGCATATATGCAGTTGATGGTCTGATCCACAATCAGCACCTGGCCTTGTTCTGACATTTGATATTGAGCTTTTCCATCATCTCTTTCCACAAATGTAGTCAATTTGATTCCTGTATGTTCCAACTGAGGGATTCCACTGTGCAGGGTTACATGTGTGTTGCTATGATGCAGAAAGCTATGCTACCAGTATTACAGATACCAGCAGGGTCACCCATGGTGGACATGTTTCAGCTGAGCTTCCAGACTAAGACAGACTAGAGAATAGGTCCTGGCAGCCCACTCTTGAAACAATTAGCCATTGAAAACTCTATGAAGTCCAGGGACATACTCAGATACAGTGCCACAAAATAAGTCCCCCAGGTTGGAAGGCACTCAAAAAACAACTGAGGAAGAATTGCCTCCTCAAAGTAGATTCTACCTTAATGACAGAAATGGAGTAAAGTCCCAGGGACCTCCATTTGCTGATGTGGCACAACTCAAAATGAAGAAGAACAACTCTAAACATCCATTAATAACTGGAACATGGAATGTATGTAGTATGAATCTAGAAAAGTTAGAAATTGTCAGAAGGAAAATGGAGTGCATAAACATCAACATTCTAGGCATGAGTGAGAAAAAAATGTACTGGCATGAGCTATTCTGAATAAGATGACCATACAGTCTACTATGTTGGGAATGACCATTAAAGAGAAATGGAGGTACATTCATCATCAAAAAAGACATCTCAAAATCTTTCCTGAAGTCAGTGATAGAATAATATGCATAAGCCTAAAATTAAGGCCAGTTAATATGATTATTCTTCAAATTTACACACCCACCACTAAGGCCACAAATGAAGACAGGGAAGATTTTTACCAGCTTCTGTAATATGAGCATGTAATCAGGATTTACTAATAATCACTGCAATGCATAAGTAGGAAACCAAAGAAGGCAGCTTAGTTGGATAATATGGCCTTAGAAATGATGCTAGATCGCATGATAGAATTATGTCAGACCCCTATATATATAGATATGGGCTGAGGTTTAGCTCAGTTGTTAGAGAGCTACTCCACACTCTTTGAGGACCAGGGGTTTGATCCCCCAGCACTGCAAAACTGGGAGAAGGACCTGGTGATCTACTCTCGAAGCAATCCTAAAACAATCAGCCATTGTAAGCTCCATGAAGTTTGTTGTAAGTCAGACCTGACTTGACGGCACCTAACAACGATATATAGATTTATTTTTAATTTGACAGAACTGCAAACTCAAGTTAGATCAGCTCTAACAAGTAAATGTCTGTTCAGCTAAAATTTACATGTAACAGCTCAAAAACAAACACGGAAGAAAAAATTTGCATGTAATAATTATTGGAGAGAAAATGGGTTGAAAGGAATGTATAAAAATATTAAACCAAGATTTGTAGATCTAGTTCTATTTTCCTTACTTGTTCAAATAAATGTTCCTCATCCTGGCTGACCATGAAAAGTAATTTGGGTTTAAATTTCCTCAACACTACCCAGTTCACCTCTTTGCCTGGTATTGGGTAATCATAACAAAGCACTGTCCCTTAGTAAGTCTTCTAGTAACAAAAGAATCTCGTACCATACAATGAATGACCTGGAATTTAGCCACTTTGTAATCATATCATATATTTATTGTCATCTACAATCTCTCTTTAATAAAAATGGAGATATTTAAAAAATTGGTTTGCTTGGTTATATCTTCCAAAAAGCCATCAGTAAATCATAGGGTTATACAGTAGAAAGATGAAGTTATGGTATTTCTTAATTTTTACAGCTCCAGAATGACTAATTTCTTCCCCTCTTTGATAACTCACATCAGTTATTTGGCACTTCATTTTTCACAAGTAAAAAAAAAAATGCACATCATATTTGAGGCAGTACTGGTTAAAGTAAATATCAAACTCTTCAAATTGTTGATTTTTAAGAAGGGAAATATAATAAGCAAAATAGCAGGAAAAATTATTGTGTCTATCTCCTTTTAATGTGCCATCAGCTATTTTCTGGGTGCCTGTTGTGTACCACATACTACTACTTGAGGATGCAGTAGGATCCAGCACCACTGGGCCTTCTATGGGCTTCATTCCCACATGGAACAAAGACAGTAAACACACAATTGGAAGGGAGATGCAAAGGAGGAGAAATGGGGGATGCTTTGGATCTCCATAACGAGGAATGGCAAGGACTGACAAGAGCTTTTCTGTGGGAGAGACCTCTGAGATAAGATGTGAAGGGTGAACAGGAGTTAATCAGGCAAAATGGGGAGAAAATGACAAACAAGAAGTTTCCAGGTGAAAGAAATAAGTCAAAGTCCTGAAGCATGACTTCTTCTCCCAAGGGGAGAAGTTAAGCATTTTGGGGGAAAGAATATCCACCCGACCCTCCTTCAGGATCAAACAACTCATTCCCACATACACTGGGAGAACCTTGGCCACACCCTTCAACTGTCAGCTTCCTCTGGGGATTCACTCACCACCCAACTCACGTATAAAAGCCTGGCCCCTCACACCAGTGAAAGAGAGCCCTGGGGGTGGGGGTCTGTGTCCCAGGGGTTCCCCAGGGACCAGGGGCCATCCTGGGACAGCTCTGCAGCTGGACCTCTCCCTCCACCCAAGCCAGCTTTCTTCTCATCTCTTCCACAGGTGTTGACCTCCGGGGCACTGGAGTTTCTCTAGCAGCAGCACCTTCAGGATCCACTTTAGCTTTAAAGCCCAGGCCACCTCTTCCCAAGCAACCTCCCACCATGACTGAGCACAGTGATGTACTAAGATCTGCTTTCTGCCCTAAATGGGATTCTTCTAAGAGACTGTTTTTGCTGCAGAGCTCCTGCTGGGACAACTGAGCCTCTCCTGACCTCCTCATGCTCCAGCCACCCTCCACCCCAACACATACCTGTCCTTACACAGGTGTCATATCTGAGCTGCGGGCGGAACTGACCATGCCCTGCTTCTTTCCCAGATGTACCCCCAACTGACAGCAATGACAGTAACTGACAGAGGGAAATCAATGGTACTTTGTGCCTGATGGAAGGTGAGTCAAACAGCAACAGGGGATAAAGCTAACTCTGGAGATTATGGTTTAAGCATGCAACAGGGGAATATTGAAGGGGGGAGACACTTAGGGAGATCTTAACTTCATTTTGGGGTAGGCTAAGAATGAGGTGCCCATAAGAAATACATATTAAAAGCTGGGTATGAGGATGCACACCTATAATCCCAGCACTTGGGAAGCAGAGGCAGAGGCAGAGGCAGGAGGATAACAAATTCGAGGCCTGACTGGTCTACACAGCAAGAACCTAAAAAACAAAAACAAAAACAACAAGAACAAAAAAAACTTATTAACCCAGCAACCTAATAGTATAAAGAATAGAGTTTGAGAAACACATCAGAATTTTGTGAATTTCTTTGCAGCTCAATACAATTCACTGATGACCTCAAATATTTATTTCACTTCACATAAAACCTCCAGAGGTGGCTGATGTGGTATGTGAGCTTCAGGCTCATATTTTGAAATATCAGCACTTACTCATTGAAGACTTGCCACAAGTTTCAGTTTCCAATCATAAATGGGGGCAGTAATCCCTACCTGGCAAAGTGGCTGCCACATAGCACAGTAACTGAGACACATAAAGCTCATGAAAAATGTTTATTTTATACTCTTTAACCCATCTTAGTTAACACATTTGTTAAGTACAAGTAACACTAATCTCTTTTTTAGGCGGCCATAAATGCACATTTAAGCATTGGAAAACAAATATCCCAGAAGGTGCTGCCTAATCCTTGACTGGCATCAAAAGGCTTTAACAGTATGCAGCCTGTTGCAATCAAAGGTGTCTTGCACTTAAAAGGGAACAAATGCAGAGAAGGCAAATATTTCCAGGAACATAAGCTAGAAGAAAACTACCCCCAAATGATGGTATGTAAAAAGGAAATGACACCTTTCAAGTAGTTCCCTGAAATAGAAAGGAAGACAAAGGCTATGAAAAGAACACAGTCAGTGTATCACATCAGAGATAATGCATGTTTGGAAGAAACTGTTTTGTAAACCTTTTTTTCCTTATTGGAAATTGCAGGAGTAATTTACTTCTAGTTAAGAGTTGATATACTATGTCCTTATGCCATTTCTCACTGTCTACCTTTGCCAAAAAGGCCACTGTGATTTATTTCCTGCAGCAGTAGAATTTGTATGGCAACTAGTGAAGGAATGAAATTCATTCCATAAGATATGCTTGACAGACAGTTGCAGAAACTAAATCTGCTTGCAGATGTGGAAATATACATGGCAGACTGTTTTGCTGTCATTTCACTGCATACCATGGAGTACCCAGCCTTCACAAAATATTGATTTAATATTTAGACAAAGAAAGCAATTTCTTGATGTGCCAAAAGGTCAAGTAATGCCTGAAGCCACTACAGACAACCTGGCGGCAATTCCCTTGAAAAATAAATTTTTCCTATGAAAAGTGGATCATTTGCCTCTTCACTGAGAATTCTAAACTTGACTTTCTTCAACTAATATAAAGTTACCACCAATTTCCTAGAAATCCAAATACAATTTTGAAACCAAAAATTACAATGACAAAGAAATATTTCCACTTTACTTCAGTGTCAAGATAAATGAAGAAAAATGTTAAAGATTCCCCACATCATCATCATTCTTCTTCATCTAGTTTACATATACAGTAAGCAGAAGCAAAGTATTTATGGAGTCCATATGGATACTTGGAAATATGTGATTATGTTTAAAACAAAAATAAATTCAACTACGTCAGCATTTCAGGAATTTACAGCCAGAGACCACAGTTAAAACATGCCAAAAATCCCATTCTAACCAGAAAGCATTTTCAAACTTCCAGAATGAACAATTTTACTATAATGATCCCAGAGTTCTATGAGTTTAATTGGACACTGTCACCTGGATGGAAACAGTGACCTAAAATCCTTGCCAAGCTGGCAAGCCACAGAGATAGGGTGTCACTCCCCATTAGCTGCAGATAATCAGAGGCAGGGTGGCAGATGAATAGTTAGAGCCCAAGTTATGTGTTAAAATCTTCATTTGTGTCCAGACCCTTACGCAGATCATTGGGGTCACAGGCTTTTCCCATGGATGGAAGTATAAGTTACATTTTCTACGGCAGGGATCAATACAAATCCCCACAGAGGTGGCTACTACTGGTGTCCGCATTTTACAGATGAGGAATCTGAGCCATTGACAGAGAAGTGTAATAATCTGCCTGTGGTTTCACAGCCAGTGAGTAGCTGAGCTGGGAGGAAAGCATTTGTAGCTCTGGATCAAGACACCATGCTCCTCACTATAAACTTATACAAGAGTGAAAGATCCTCACAGCAGAAAGACAAAGTACCTCCATGATAACCAAGGCCAGCTAGACATGCATGTATGATGCCAGGGTGACTGATCTTCCATCACCTGCCTAAGCCCATTATTTTTGTTGTTAGGTGCCATCGAGTCAGTGTCCGACTCACAGCGATCCTACGTACAACAGGCAAAACACTATTGTCAGTGCTTCTCTGCTATTCATAGGGTTTTCAATGGCAGATTGATTTTTGGGACTAGGTTGCCAGGACCATCTCCCTAGCCTACAGCACCTGGTGTTCCCAGGTGGTCTCCCGTACAAGTACTAACCAGGCCCGACCCTGCTTAGCTTCCGAGATCTGATGGGATGGGATGCCACAGGGCTACAGCCACAGGCTCAGCCCATTAGCCTGTGGTTTATTAGGCTTTAGAGAATCTCAGAAGGTGAGGAAGGAGGTCACCAAGAGAACAGCAGCAAACCATGGAAACAGGCTCAACTGGGTGGCATCAGAATGTCTGGGAGGTTTTGACTTCTAGTGAGAGTTGGTTCCTACCAATGCCACAACACCCAGGTGACAGACCTTGACAGGTCTCTGAAGCTAAGCAGGGTTAAGCTTAGTTAGTACTAGGATGGGAAACAGCCTGGGAATATTGGGTGCTGTAGGCTTCAGAGAAGGACCTGGCAGCCTACTCTCGAAATAATCAGCCATTGATAACTTTATGAATACCAGAGAAGCACTAGCAATAATGCCGGTCTTGGCACAGTGTCGGGGAGTGTTTCATTCTGTTGTACAAAGGGTCACTATGAGTTGGACATGACTCAATGGCCCCTAACAACAACAATGCCACCTTCAGACATAAACCTCCATCCAAATTTATTGTCAATGTTGTGCCTGGGATTATTCCTCTAGTTTTATGTGTGTTCCCTGAGCAGTAACGTAAGTATACCTAAGGAAGAAACAGGGACTAGGACAGGAATATTTCACACGTTACACTTACAAAGAATTGTACCAGCAACAAAAGGAAGTACTAAGCTCATTACACATGAACTTATTCATACAGGCATGTGATCATGGGTGCTCCCCTCCACTCATACACTCAGAAATTTCTGACCACTTACAATGCCCCAAGGACTGGTTCACAAAGTCCCATCCTCAGAGATTGATAAAATTTAAAAGTATCACAAGTGCTCACAATGTTATGCTTATTTTAGCAATATCATAATCGTCTAATCTTACTACATACTTGTAGTGTTAAGTATTAGTTGATTAAGAAGCCATTAACTGATATTACTTAGGCTTGCTGCTAAATGAACATGAATCTAAGCTTTTCTTGTTTTGTTTTTCAGAAATGGAGGATTGAACCCAGAGCCTCACACATGCAAGGCAAGTGCTCTATCACTAAGCTGCACCTTCAGCTCCTTTATTTTTTATTCTTTATTGTAAGACAGGGTCTCACTAAGTTGTGCAGGCTGCCTCTGGCCTCAAACACTGGATCTTCCTGCCTCAGCCTCCTGAGTCACTGGGATTAGAGTTATGTACCTTGGCACCCAGCCTAAATCTACTATTTAAAGATATTTTCAATACAAAAAAGAGATCCATTTTAATAGAATTTTTCTACGAATTCTTTCATAATTCTGAAATATGAAAAAATTTTTAACTTATCTGTTTAGACATCTATGTACTAAGTGTTCTCAAAAAGGCCTAAATGCATAAAATAGAACCAAATATTGAAAATTTCAATTATGTCTATATTATTTTGTCCCATAGAAAATTCCATTTTCTCACACTAAAATTCAACTGGATTTTGTAAAGAAAGGAACAATACTAAATTCTGTCATCTTTAAGACAAAGTCATAGAGCTCTGTAAGATTAACATTCATGCTTACTTTTTAACCAACTGCTTACATTTCTCAAGCAACTTCTTCAGGTTTCTTCTATCTTCCCCATTCTTTATTCTCTTGGACTCAAAAATTTGCTAAATTCTAGGAAAAAAAGCTTAATTTTATGTAACAACCATCTGGGATCTGATTTTCTCTGGGATTAACTTGTTCCATTGCACACAAATTAAAATATGGTTCCCATCATTTGAGTTATTCAACCTTAAGAAGCAACTATAGAACATTCCTTGTACTAGATGTACATTTTTAAGAAGATCACACCAAAAAGGTAGAACAATTACAGTCATTCCAAAAGAAAATGAAACCAGCTGATTTCAGTAACAAACATACCACTGATGGAGGCTAAACACATGTCTCCTATTTGGGCATATGACATGTAATAAAAATATTATCTGGGGAAACCAGAAAGATTTAATGGTTAAGGTGCTCAAAAAATACACGTGTTACTAGAGAATACCTGACTTCCAGGGTTCTAGTCTAGAAGGCCCAGCACTGGGAAAAAGGGTGGGCTGCCAGATGAATGGGGCTGGGGTTCAGCACAGTTGGTAAAGTGAAAACTCCATGAATAGCAGAGAAGCACTGATATAGTGCCAAGCATCATACAGTGTTGGAGAGTGTTTCATTCTGTTGTATGTAGGGTCACTGTGAGTTGGACCTGACTCAATGGCACCTAACAGCAGCCAGATGAATTGAGCCAGTACATCATCAAGTTGAGTAAACTTATGATGCTCTTTAACTCCTCTGAGCCTCTGTTTCTGCATGTGAGGTGAATTGCTACTAAGAATGAGAGATGAACTGTAAAACACATATGATCACTTACCTGACATCATTTTTATCTTTAATTCTTCCCACTCAAGATTGCAATTTTCAATGGGAAGGAAGAGTTGATCATATCACTAAATTTTCAGTCTAATTAAAATCGTATTACACAAGGAACAGATTCTAATTCCTATAATAACAAAATATTTTTTAAATAACCAAGTAAAAATGGCATTAATAACTGCTATGGTTTGAATACAAAAGGCCCCCTCCCCAGGTTCATGTGTTTGAAGCACCTGGTCTAGCTAGTGGTGTTGTTTTGGGAGGCTATAGAATCTTCCAGAGGCAAGGCCTTGCTTGCAGGCAGGTCACGAGGGGAGTGGGCTTTTTAAGGTGATACCAGGCTCCTGATCCCAGCTTGGCTCTCTGCCTTTTGGTCCACTGTGATGTGTTCTCTTCCATCACAGGCTCCCACTGCCAGGATGTCCTGCCCAAGCTCCTGGGGCCAAGCAACTATGGACTGAACTTCTCAAACTGTGAACCAAAATAAATCTTCCTTTCCATAAGTTGTTGCTGTTAGGTATTTTGAGTACAATAACAAAAAAGCTAACTAATACAACCATGAACATTAAAGTTGGTCTTGTTGTTGTTGTTGTTGTTGGGTGCTGTCAAGTCGGTATCCAACTCATAGCGACCCTAATGGCTGACTGTTTTGGGATTGCCTTGGGAGTGGATTGCCAGGCCCTTCTCCCACATTTGCGGTGCTGGGAATTGAACTCAAGACCTCAGAGACTGCAGTGCAGCGCTCTACCAACTGAGCCAAATCCCAGCCCAAAGTTGGTCTTGGCATTCTGCAATTATAAAGGGCATCTTTACTGCATGTATAATCACTCCCCACAAAGTTAAGAAACATTAATCAGAAAAACAATAAGATAGCCAGGTGTGGTGGTACACACCTGTAATACCACACTTGGTGACTAAGATTGTGGAGTGGGGATAGAGGAGGGTCTATTAAAAGCCAGGAGGTGAAGAAAACAATAAATTCACAAATCAGGACAGCAATTAGGTGATCCATGCTTTAAAGCAGCACAAATGGGGACCAGGGTCAAGATGGAAGTAGAGAAGTAATTCGATGTTATAAAATGTTTGAGTTACACTTGGGTTATTGTTGTTGTTAGGTGCCATCGAGTCGGTATCCGACTCATAGCGACCCTCTGTACAACAGGGGAAACACTATTGTCAGTGCTTCTCTGCTGTTCATAGGGTTTTCAATAGCAGAACACTTGGTAGAGTGTGCATTTAACTGGGCTGGGATTTAGCTCAGTTGGTAGAGTGTCACTCTGCAGTCTCTGAGGTCCCAAGTTCGATTCCCAGGATGGTAAAAATGGGAGAAGGCCATAGCAATCCACTCCCGAGGCAATTCCAAAACAATCAGCCATTGAAAACACTATAAGGGTCGTTATGAGTCAGACATGACTCGACAGCACCTAACAACAACAACAGAGTGTGCATTTAAGGCATATAGTAGTCTGGGGACTGCCAGGAAATGGAATGTCCCAGGTAGGAAAAGCAGGCTAACCAAGACCTCATTGTATCCCTACATATTTGAGTCTAACACAAATGTACATGGTTAGGATGGATGATGTTTGCAAGTAGAAATTCCAAAGGGAAAAGCTCTGTTTCTTGTGAGTAATGCAAAATAATGAGCACAGAGTAGGAAACTAAGTCATACTTTAAATAAGGTTGAAATTACGTAGGTCTCCCAAAACATATCTCTAGCAAAGCTGTAGGAGACTCGAGATTCTTGCAGCAGATGGGGAGAAAGATGAGGACATTTTACGTATACATGCAAGAGAGGGAGGACATCTCAGCCTATGCCTGCATTGGACAGATATCTGAGATCACATGAGTCAGTGGGCGGCCAAGAGAGGCAACGAGATCCTCAGAGACTTTATCTGCTTCATCACTTACAATTTCCTCTCATGGGAAGCATAAGGACAATTGAAACCGTGAAGGTGTATGATCTGTCTTCCCACTGCAGAGGCAGCCATGTTTTGGGGCAGACATGTTCTAGAGAAGCCAGTCTGTAAGCCAAAGTCTATACATCCTGGAAGTCACCAAAAGAACCTGCCCTTACAACAACTGGTTCAAGTTCAGAAGATTTTAGAGGGATAAGCAGGTATAAGCATAAATGGCAGCAAAGCCAAAGTCCAGGAGTAGAAGGAACAGCTAAGTACATGAAGCATACTCCTTGTGACTGCAAGGAATATTGCACAGAGTCCTAGGATGGCACAGCTCATAACTTTTGATGCTCTAAAGCTGAAAGTGACCTAGATGTTCACTGGGGAGAGAAGTGGAGAGCACCCAGAGAGATGAGTGAGATCAATTCTAACTTGTATTTAAGGATTTGTGTAGTGCAAAATCACATGTCCATACACACATGGTTCTTTTAGATTTTTTTCATTGAATGACTGTAAGAATAGTAATTTCATTTTTCCCTTTGTAAAGAGCCAGGAGATTATATGACTACAAATTATGTAATTAGGAAGTTACAAAGTTCCTAAATTATGTAACATTTAAGAATCATGGATGCATTTATTTTCTTTCGACCTATGATGTAATTCTCACTGGAAAACATGCATAAGTTATGAGGTGTTTGCACATGTAACATTTCAAAACTGGCTAGCAAAAGCACTGATGGGTTGTTACTTAAGGCATTCTTCGGTACATGAAACTCAATTACCAAAGGAACATTAGTTTGGCTGCTCCAAGTCTTAAAGTCACATAGAATATAGTAAACTAGAGTCACATTGGACCTAACTGTTTCCACCTTACTTAGTTTAAGTCATTAACAAGTTCCATCTTCCTTGTTTAAAGAATTTAATTTTGTTAAGCACTCCTGAAGCTACTGAGAATCACTTCCCTGTGAGACTACACCCACCCACAAATCCAGCCATAAATTGGCCCTCATCACAATCCAGACCATGCTACCTCTTAGACCTCTTTTAGTTGTCACTTCCTTCTGTGGATATACAGCCTCTTGAATAACTCAACTGTATAAGTTCTCCAGGGTATTATGACTCCCAGGCTCTGTGGCTTTAGTTCTCCCTGTGCCATCATAGTTCCCAACTGAGCCATCTCATTTTCTCACCATCTACCCTAGAATCCACTCCTAGCCTTTCCACCATACACAGCCCACCAAAATCACCTCATTGGCTCCACTTCCGAATGGTCAAAGAACTAAAAAAGGGCATAGAACCATTATAAGAAATTCAGCTCCAATTTCTTAACAGTGGCCTCAGCTGGACACTCAGTTCAACTTGGCAAGTTTTTTTATTTATTCTCTATGGCATTTTCCATAAGCAGGTGTTCCAAACCTTCTATAGTTTCCTCATGTCTCCAAACCATCCCCCTCTTCTCTGAGATGAAGTTTATCTCCCAACAGACTGAGGAAAGTGGAGAGAATTTACAGTAAATTCCCCCCCTTTACTTCAAATCTAATATTATCTTTACTCTTTTCTACTCCTTTCCAAACTCAAGAAAATATGTTCAAATATGTTTTAATAAACACTTATTGAGAACCAGCTACAAACCAAGCATTTTACTGGACAGATATCTGGCAGAATCAACAGCCTCAGCCATTAGGTCTGAGGCCATTCTCAGCACAATCTAATGAGGACTATAAATTGAAATAAGTTATTTCACTAAAATGAGTAAAGTATCAGTAGAAAGACACCCAAAGTGAGGTGAACAGCCCATAGTTAGCTGACCTGTTCCCCAACATATTTTGTCTTAAACCTGCCCCTGCAAGGGTAGCTCCAAGCCAACAAGGTCCACCAGTATCAATCTCTTCTCTTTGGTCAGCCTACAAGTCACTCTTTTTGTCAGCCTAGTGACATTTACAGAAAAAATAAAAACAAAATAATAAAACAAAAATAAATTCATTTCAGTACCACTTACAGTGTGTCAAGCAACTATCCCAACTATGACTGTTTTCTTTCACACATGAGTTGCTGCTGCTTCCTTTTCTAATCATTGTCTTCTAGATCTTGTTACTTATGAAACTGCTCTCTCAAAGGTTACTAATTTGACCATTACTTAAATTTACTTTCTCATATATGATGTTTCCTGAAGTGGAGGTAAATATTTTCTGTTAATAAAGAATGTGTTCCTAAGAAGAATTCAAACATATTTTATTATGTAATTCATGTGATTGATGAGAACATTACAAAGTAATAATACATATGAACTCTCCAAGATTTATTAAATTGTAAACAGTATGTCTTTCTGAAATTCATTTCAATTGACTTAAGAATTTAGAACTAATAGGGCTTGGGGAAAAAAATAACCCCAACAAAGGCTATTCCTTCTCTTCTAGAACAGAGGTCTAAGGAAAGCCAGAGCTCTGTCTCCTAAGACAAAATAATGGACAGGACCACCCCAGTGCAGGCATATTTTCAGCTATGCATTGGTTCCAAATGCTGAGGAGGAACTCAGGTATGATCACTGAGAGAATCCGAGTGGATTCACTGCTTCCTTAAGGCATAAGCAATTTTCTTGCCACTTGTCAATAAAACTCCATCAAATGCTGAGTTTTCAAAGATCTGGAGGCTAATGTGATCATGAAGAAAAATAGCAAAAGAATAAATTCTAATGCTTATTCTTGTCAAGTAAATATTTCAGAAACCCCATGGAGGACACTTAACAACTATATTGTTAGTAACGGAAATATTTTCCCTAACTTGGCTCAAGTCACTAACTATGACTTTCAGGAGAGTACAAGTTGATAGAAATGATCTTATGGCTGCATCTTTTCCTCTATGATTGATCATCAGTGCTCCCTAACCTGGCAGGAACCACATCATAGCTGCCAATGGCCTAGGAATCCCCAACCACTTGGGTAATACCGGGTGAAGGAACTCAGGTTCTCGCCCTGCTCACATACTGACATTTTTTTCCCTGAGCTGCTGAAATCATGGGTTTCCAGACCCTTTCCTCCATCTTACTTCTCCCCACAGGGTATATTTTTCTTTTTGTTGACAACAATCTAATGTGCCTGGAAACTGCTTCAAGTGCCTATGTTCCACTTGGGATCATTTTAATACTTTTGCAGATGGTTTGGAGCATTTCTTTTCTCAAAACGAGCCATGAACTCTAAATCATTTTGCCATATTTCTACACTGATATATAAAATATACTTGAGGTAACTGCAGTTACTTTTTTACTAGACAACAGAGCCATTAATTAACCTGGGAAAGGATCCCAAGGTCGTTTTTTCATGGCACAATGATTATCCCAGTTATCCTGGACACCCATCATAGTTTGTGTTCCCTCAGAAAGACCCTGAGACAAGATCCTGGGTTAGTTAGAATTACATGGATAGTTTAGTTGGAAGCTGATCCTACGAAGAGGGCAGTGAGGAAAGCATGGTAGGACAAAGACCATGTTGGAGGGGAGAAGTACGGAAGAGTCACTGCAGGAGTTCAATCCCCAAGGCACATTCAGCAGCTCCAACAATGTGCCTCAAAACTGTCCCACAGAGAGAATCGGAAATGGGTACTTGTTTTCTGGCTCCAGTCTCTCCCTGGGGTAGTTCAATCACCAGCATCATCATAGGTACTTCGAAGCTGCTGTGCCCCAAAGAAGGAGGTTCCCACAGTGCTGAAAAAGTGTTCAGATGGATATGCAAAGACATAGCACTTGAGGTAAGAAGCTGTCAGTGCATGGGGGAAATATCCACCACAGGAGAACTCAAAGGTTGGCCAAGGGCAAATCAACAGCCTCCACTATAGCAGCCAACCACCCAATCCCTGGCTTTTATCAAGTTCTATGATTTGCTGATTCTTATTTCAAAAAATCTCTCTGATCCCCCATCATCAAATATGGTCCACCATATTCATATTCTGGTCTTTAACCCCTTCCAACCAATCATCTCCCATGACTGCCTCCAATATCAGCTTTCCACTGCCTATAGGATGGACAAGCTTCTCATGAGGTCACTGGTCCTCACTGATCTGCCCTATCAGTCCAACTTTATTAGCCCCCAGCTCTTCCAGTATTTTCTGTTTCTCCTGCCTCCTCTTTCTGTACTAATAATGGCCCTTCCTATATTAAAGTCTTTCCCACACACAATGCCCACCCTTCCTTCATTCAAATACTTCCTGCCCTTTGGGAATCCACACAAGGAACTACTACAAAGGTCTAAAAATATTTTTCCTGGCTGTGGCTTCCAGGTTTTCTCTTCTTCCTCTCAGCAACTCTACTCTTGATGGCAAACCGTGCCATCTCTGAATATTTATTGGAAGTAGGACAGGAATCCCCAAACTATAAATTTCCAAAGGACCGAGACTGAGATCATTGCCTCTTTCTTAATTTCCTCCATACTCACTACAGTTCCTACTACCAAAAGGAACCTACCAGCAAACAAATTGAACTTTCTTTATCTTACTGCAGCAAGAAAGACAGCATATCAGCCTGGGATCTTTACAAGAAACTGGCAGGAGCTTAATATATAGCTTCATTTTGTTTTGGGTCATTCCAAGGAAGCTTTAAGAAAG
The DNA here is from genome assembly GCA_007922755.1 of Pedetes capensis. Lineage (NCBI taxonomy): Eukaryota > Metazoa > Chordata > Mammalia > Rodentia > Pedetidae > Pedetes > Pedetes capensis. The sequence continues at coordinate 50,505 of VMDO01007589.1, read as the reverse complement.
TAGTGGACACCTTCTGGGTGGGTCTCTTTTTTGGTTAGGCTTGGACCTGTCAGTCCAATGCTTGCACATCTCCTGACATCCATGACTTAAGTATGGTAATGTGGATTTAATAATATTTAAGTACTGACATAACATGGGCCGGGGTTTAGCTCAGTTGGTAGAGTGCCACACTACACTTTCTGAGGACCTGGGTTCGAACCCCAGCACCACAAACATGGGAGAAAGATGTGGCAATCCATTCCCAAAAGCAATCCAAAGCAATCAGCCACTGAAAACCCTTTGAGGGTTGCTATGAGTCGGACTTGGCTCAACAGCACCTAACAACATCAACAATAACAACTGATATAATGCAGCGTTATACTGCATTATGAAGAAATAATGAAGAGAATAAGTATATCTGCTTAATATGTGTATATATGTACAACATTCTCAAAAAAATAGGAAAGAAACACTCATGATGAGCACAACCTTCTTTTCTATAGCTGGTCATATGGTGGTAGCTGGTATTCATAGCTCCTTTCTTCTACTACCCACTCTGTATTCCCTCCAACTTCAGCAAACACCTCAGTGGGTCTTGGTTCTTAACCCCAAGAGGTCACCCACACCTTCATTCATGAAGTGTCTGGGCCATTTATTGTCCTGTCCAGATTGGGTTGCTGTAGTTTCCCACTGACTTTAATCACAGGGCATGGTAATACTTAGAGATGCCCCAAGAGATGTCCTTCACTCCAGACACACTCCTCCCTACCTCCATTGTAGAGCAGTTGTCTAATTTCCTCTTGGTAATCCAGACCAATCACCCCTGTTAACACTGTCATTCCTTTCCTAGCCTGTTAACTTAAGAGCATGAGGAGCCCAAAGTGATCAGCAGGGAGTCCTAACTTCTAGTTCAATGGAATCATTAATGTGCCTCCTGATAGAAGCACTCCCCCAACTAGAACAAGACTTCTTGGCCAGTAGAGCATAAGGTTGTGGGAATAGGAAGCAAAAATTTTGCTTGTGGGTCACTAGGGGTAATAGTGAGTGGTACCATTCCTATTTCCACTCTTGATTCCTGGACCCATAGGTTCTGGCTATTGGACACACTGATTCAGAGCATATACAGCCTTTGGGAGAATCTTGCCCCAGCCCTGCAAGGCACTGCCACCTAGTTGATGCTGTAACTGTGTCTTCAAAAGGCCATTCCACTGTTCTACCAAGCTAGCTGCTACAAGATATTGGGGAATATGGTATGACCAGTGAATTCCATGAGCTTGGGCACACTGACACACTTCTTTGGCTGTAAAGTGAGTTCCTTGTTCAGAAGCAATGCTGTGTGGAATATCATGCTGGTGGATAAGGCATTGTACAATCCACAAATGGTAGTTTTGGCAGAAGCACTGTCTGCAGGAAAGGCAAATCCCTACTCAGAATAAGTGTGCATTCCAGTAAGGCCAAGGCACTTCCCTTTCCATGATGGGAGTGGTCCAATGTAATCAACCCACCACCATGTCGCTAAGTGATCACTCTCAGGAATAATGCTGTACCAGGGGCTCAGTGTTGGTCTCTGGGCACTCAGCAGCAGCTGTTGTCAGATCAGCATTGGTGGGTGGAAGTCCACATGGCTGAGCTCATGCATAACCTCCATCCTTGCCACCATGGCCACTTTGTTCATGAGCCCATTGGGCAATGATAGGCATGGCTGGGGAAAGAGGTTGACTAGTATCCGCAGAATGGGTCATTCTATCCACTTGATTATTAAAGTCCTCCTTTGCTGACATCCCCTTTTGGTGAGTATTTACATGGGACACAAATATCTTAATATCCTTTGCCCAACTAGAAAGGTCTATCCACATGCCTCTTCCCCAGATGTCTTCACCACCAAACCACTGGCTACTGGCTATGAATCAGTATATAGACACACATATGGTCATTTCTCCTTCCAAGAAAAGTGTACAACCAGGTGCACTTAAAGCACTCAAAAATATTCTTCAACAAAATTTAATTAATTTCCAAACTATAAACTATACACATATTATGTTTTTTCAGATATGTAAATTGCCTGTGATGTGAAAATCTAAGTAGAAAGCCTAGGATGACTAGATGAGACTATGCCCTTTAGATTGTGAAAGCAAGGGAAATTGGGTTGTATTGTTTGATCTCAAATACTACCATCATTGATGACTGAAAATCCTCTTTCCTTTCTTCTTCACTTTCTTGGATTCAGATGCACTTCCAAATTAAGTGAAGTAAACTATAACTCTCCAGTGTTGTATCCTATTTGAGAAAGAGTGTGAATCACACAAATGAGGCAAGGGGACACCTCTGAGTAGCACATGCAGAAAGTGGTTTCTGTCCTGTTAAGGAAACTCAGTGCTGAAGTTGAAAGCAAGTTACACCAATAACTAGATATTTTTATTTATGGCTCCTACTCTAGAAATGAGACAGGGCAGAAATGGAATACAAATCAACCTAAAATGACATATTTAAGTTATACTTCCTTTCCGGGAATATAGGAGATTAGGAAAATAAACCAGAAACTTTTCCCACTAAAACAGGGAACCAAGAGCTGGGAGCAGTGGTGCATGCCTGCAATCCCAGCCACTCAGGAGGCACAGGCAGAAAGATCATGAGTTCAAGGCCAGAGGCAAACCTGTGTAACTTAGTAAGATCTAGACTCAATTTAAAAAAATTAAAAATGGACTAGGGGTGCAGGCCAGTGGTAGAGCACTTGCAAAGTATGTGTGAGGCCCTGGGTTCAGCTCTCTAGTACTACAGGGGGAAAAAAAAGGCACCCAAAATCTAATACATGGAAATAAAGTCAATTTATTGGATCTCCTTTCTGTTATGCCAAGAAAACTTTGGAATTTGGTGATTCTTATACAAAATTGTAACTACTTTTCATGACTTGACAAACACGTGCACACACACGCTATTAAAACTAAAGATCTAATCTATAGATAATTTACTGTGTAAATCCAATGCCATCAAAGTCAATGCATGCTTTTTTAAAGTCCTTTGGAAATTAATACATTATTACTATTTAAGGCCAATTCTTTCTAGTTTGAAATAGAAACATCCTATAAATTACTTGTAAATAAATATCAATAGTGAGGAACAAGCACTTTTGATAATACAAGGACAGAAAACCTAAATAAACTTAATCTTTAGAGTAGAAAAAACAATTTAAACATTTCTTGCCTTAGAAAACAGATGAACAACCCACTATGATGGGGAGAGGATATGAAGAATCTAAATAATATAAACAATTATTCCAGGAGCAGATGAAAAATGCTCAACTGTCCTACTAAGGAAATGTATACGACAACATGATCACTTCTGCTTATTTAGATTTGCTGAGAGTGGGAAAGCACAATGCTAGCAAAGAGGGACAGGAATAACTGTTTTCCTCTCCAGAACCTGGTGCCTGCATGGTAGGAGTTCAACAGTCATATCGAAGGACAAGATGAGAGTCCAAAAAAAATACTAAAGTTGTTCACATCCTGTGGCCTCAGAAGTCTATGTGTAAGTATTTATGCAACATAAAACATATACAAATAGACTAATATGAAATTCATTTTAGAAAAAGGACAAGTCAACTTAATATCTATATACAATTATCTAGCTATATTCCACATATATACAATGACCTTTCAAACAGCTGTAAAAATAATGTATTATTTATGTGCTTATACAGAAGATGGTCTCTCATTACTTTTAATGAAGGAAAAAACCCAATTGCAAAAATGTGTGCAGAATGAGCCCATTTTCATAAAGTACTAAAACATAACCATTTACATGGATCAAGTAGCCAAACACACACATATGCTGTGTTCTCATTTTTATTTCAGGCAGGACTTGTTTTGCTTTAAGAGTAATTTCTGGCAACAAGATATAAAGGGAATGTAACTCCTCATTCTTGAAATCTTTCTAATATCTTTTGATAAAAATATCTCTTAGCACCACGGTTTGTATAAAAATGCAATAATAAGCCACAAGCCATGCTTTAATGGCACAGAAGGAAGAAGTGAAGATGGTATGATGATTTATTTTCTTTAGTTAATGAGAAATGCCACATGGTGGCTCAGTAATGTTTGCAACTACAAAAAGTCTTCAAGAGAATAATTTTATTACTACTGATAGGCCTAATACATGTCTCTAAATTCTGCCTAGCAATGCTGTGACTGATGGAGCAGAGAAAACCAGGAAAAGACCACATGGAACCATCAAAATTTAGTGCCCATCTCCAGTCTACAAAAGGCACCTACAGCACCACTGTGATGCTCTCTTATGACCAGATACCTTAGGATCTGTCACATTATCATGACTATACATCCTAGCAAAAAAGGAGACCTAGACAGCAAGAACCAAGAGGGCAGCACTTTCCAGCCTTGAAGCTTCTGGAATAAAATAAAACACTAAATTTACTCTCTTATTAAGTTAATATAAAATATCTTTTAAAAAAAACTTCCAGATAATTTGCTTATTTCAGGTTTGAGAGGATAACTGAAAAGCTAAGATTCTCTCTCCTACCCTGGTACAGGAAAGACAGAGAAAGACTGAAACAACAGCAGGCTTGCAGCAGTTACAGGTGAAAGAGCAAGGTAATCAGTAGGGCATTCAGGAGAGAAGGGAAACCAGCAGGAGATCAAGAAATGACCCCAAGCTCAGGGCCTCAGGCTTGATAGTGGATCATACAACATTTTAGTCTTCCCTGTAAAATGCTGTGTGCTGTGTTTCTGTGTGTGAGAGAGCACACATATTAGGAAAGGTCTTCTAAGTGCACATTTGACACTACCCACAAATGAGATCTTCATGTCAAAAGACATAATAAAAAATTGAATATTTTAAGTATAGATTAATTTTTATAGGCCTTTTATTGTTTAAGTACACTGGGAGCATCAAGAACCAGAAATAGCTACAGCTTCTGCCATCCTCTGAGAGGTCCTAGTCAGGCCATGCTCTCTCTAACCACAGTGACTACTACTATACTACACATGACTTCTGTTCTTTGGCTGGATTCCATCCCTTGGCTTGCAATAAGCATTCAACAAGTGATGGTCAAGCACCTAAATAATATACCAAAAAAAATGTTAAGTATGAAATCTTTCTGCCTAGAAGGGTCCTGGGGCAGGTCAAAGATATATCAGTCAGAGATATGACTTTCAAAAAATTTAAAGCAAACAAACAAAACTTCTCTACGCAACGTATAACATTATGAGTATATTTTCCTTCCAAATCTATCACTTAGAAGTTATTTAGATAAGGATAATTCAAGTCTCTTTCCTAGGGAAATAATGCAATGAAAGATATCATTAGTCACTACTACTCATAACAGCAACTGCCCTTCTAGTGTGAATGCCACGATTCTAAATCTTGATCCTGTGCAACACACCTTAGAGATGACATTTCCCATCTCATTGGTTGTTTTTCTATAACCCTGATCAGATGGAAGACTCAGACAATCTACAAGTATTTGCCCAGTGCCAAGTGTGTACCAATTGGTATACTAGGGAAGCAATGATTAACAAAATCTGTATGCTCCTTCCTGCCTAGTGTTCTGCAACCTTTCTTTGTCACTTATGTGACAACCTAGTAGCATATATGCACGTGTATGTGCAAACTCACACACACACAGTGACATGCATGACTGAAACTTCTATTAAGCAATATCTTTACATGGTTTTCTAATTTAGTTGGGGTATTTTTACTGCTATTGTGACTCACGAGGTTAACTTCTGACAACCCTTCCCCTGAGACACTTCAGCCAGTGGCACCTGGCCCTGCCGTTTCTCTGCTCCTTGCCTTATCAGCAGCGCATGTAAACATGGAGCTCTACTCTGCTAACTATTCCATCATGAACACCAAACACAAGCACACTCGACAATACATTTTCCCCTGGAAAAAATAAAGGTCGGCAATTATTCTCATGCCAAGATTCCCTGTTAGACATCTATTCATTCTGATGGAGTGCAACCAAAACTAATAAAATCTCATGGAATGTTGATTATTATCATATTCTGGGAAGAACAGAATAACCAAAGTTGGAGCCAGACTGCCTCCAAAGTATGATCCACCAAGAAATCCAGGCAACAACTCTCATTCATGCCAGTCCTGGGGTATCCAAAGCTGTCACATGAGGACCACTTACAGAGCTTGGTTTCTACTGCTTTGTTTAGCTCATTAATAAAGTTTTATTGGTGCTGATCTCATTTACTTGGAATCTGACATTAAAACTTTGAATAATTCTTACCAACATTCACCTTCACCACTCTAAGAAGAAAGACATTGCTGAGAATATTGAGAACAAAAGGAAGACTTAAGAAAAACGTTTACCTTATTTAACAGAACGAACTCATCTAGCAATGTGGAGTTCATAGCACAATCATATCATGTGATAAATTCTAATTACAAACCACTTTTTATCTATTTGTTAAGGCAGGCCTGGCAGAAATTCTATTTGGCAAAATAGTAAAACTTGTTCAAAATGTTATTTGTATTTTAACGAAGCTGCATGTATTTTAAAGTAGGCTGTGACTCAGAAAACCATATTCAAAACTTTAATGAGTGCCTGAAAGTATTCTAGGTTAATAAAGTCTCATAGTATTAAACACTGTAATCCCTAAATCCTGGTTTCCCAGGCACAAACCTCAACCTTTTCTATGTAGATTGTTCAATTAGCCTGACTCCAAGAATTTCAAACAGTTGTTTATTTATTTATAATTTTTTTGGTACTGAGGGGGCTGAACCAGGGCCTCATGCATACTTTGCAAGTGTGCTACCCTGAGCTGCACTCCCAGCCCATTTTGTATTCTTTATCTTGAGACAGAGTCTCATTAAATTACATAGGCTGCCACTGGCCTTGAGCTTGTGATCCTCCTGTCACCACCACCCAAGTCATTGGGATTTGTGTGCACCCCCACACTTCGATTTATTTCTTCCACACCAAATAAATTCATGTTTTGCAGAAGAAATACTAAGTGTTGTCTTGTTTTTCTTAATCATGATGCCCATTAAGACAATCTTAGCCAGATGCCATGGTGCATGCTTGTAATCCCAGTGACTTGGGAGGTTGAGGAAAGAAGATAAGTTCAAGGCCAGGGGCAGCCTGCACAACTTAGTGAGATCCTGTCACAAAAATAAGAAGTAAAAAAGAAGGGCTAGGGGTGCAGCTCAGTGGTAGAGCATTTGCTGGCTTCAGTCCCTTAGTAACGGGGGTGAGGGAGGGAGGGAAGGAAGGAGGGAGGGAGGGAAGGAGAGAGACAGAGAGAGAGAGTGAGAGAGGGGAGGGGATGAGAGATGGAATCCTTGAGCCACCTATTTAAAAGTATATTATCTTGAATCTTAAATTCTTAGTTCTTTCTGCCTTTAATATGCCTTTGGCTTTCCCACAATTCCAAATTTAGGGATTTAAAAAAAAATTCTATGCCTCTTAGTTTATATCACAAAACAGGCACCCTGCATAAATGAAAATATTTCTATGGCTTTCCTCCTTCCCTATATTCTGTCCAGACTATGGTCAAAGGGAAATGGAAGTATAGTGAAAGGTAAGGAGGAAAGGAAAAAGGAAGAAAAGAAGGTATGAAAAGAAGGAAGAAGAAAGGACAAACACTAGATGTTCTTTTCCTCAAATTTGTATTTAATACAGACACATAACAATGAAGTTATCATCCCTCTAAACTTATCCATGTTAACTGCCTGCAAAGATAAGAGAAATATAAAATGGATGAATTCATAACAGTGTGGTTCTTTGGATGCCAGGATGGATTTGTCTACAAGCAACTGTGGAAGGGATTCATCTGGTTTTCAACAGTAGAAATCTTTCATTACTTTTTGGCCACAGGGTCTTCTTAGCGACTGACCAAAGCATGATATGTCTACATCAGATGGTAAGATTTTCATTTCCCAAACTCAGGTTGATCATAACAATCACTGGAGATGCTTGTTAAATATACAGATATCCAGCACCACCCCCAGAACTGCTGAACTAGAATCTCTAGAGAAGAATATGACTTTTCTAAGTGATGGAAAATTCAAGCTGTTAGCTTTTTGCCTATCTTCTAGGCAGTATCTATCAGTACTTCAATCAAGGGAGCCATACAGCTACATATATAGCCATTGTGATAAAGGATTAACGGCTTAATAAACAAAGTTTGGACAGAGCTACTAGAAACTAACTTGAAAAACATAGGAAAAAATCCCAACAAGTTAAAAAGGGGGGAAGACTGTGGTAACATTTGAGCCTAAGATGAGCTCAAATATTCAACTAGTATGCATCATAAAATCTAGAGGATGAAATACAATACAAATCTATGGCTGTATTGTATCTCTAGCACAGTCTGGGGACTATATGTATTCCAAATCATCAAATCACCGTGGGATTTAGAATTTAATAATCATTCAAAACATGGAGTGGGTCCCTGAACACATCTGTATACTCTGGTCTCTTGAATAATAATACTGTAGTTGGGAACTAAGAAAACATAAAGACTAAGAACTCTTTCTTCTACAATGCACAAGGGCAGAGGGCAAAAGCTACATCAGATGAAAGAGGAACTATTTACCTTCTAAAACTCCTCCTGACATTTTCATTTTACTTTTACCAACTATAAATTATAGCCAAACAAACTTCATCTCTGAATTAAACCACTTTAAAAATAATATAGGTAGATACATACCAAGGATGTCAGCCAAGAACTAAGTCAACAGCTGTATGTTTAAATAATAAGAGCAATCAAATTAATTCTGAACAGCAAATTCCTCAGAAGCAAACTTTTGATTCTTTCTCTCTTCCTCATTCTCTTTTGGCACACTCTGGCCGTTGTGCAGTACTATGTATATTCAGAGCATTTTGTAAGTAATAAAAAATAAAATGAAGACTATAGACTCAATCCTGGAGGGATCAATTCTTAGGCACAATTCCAAAGGTTAACTTTAACCATGTGAAAATTATCCCAAATACCCTTAAAGGTACTGCTGAGATATTCTTATTTAAAAAGCAAAATGTATAATCAAAATATGGAATATTGTTGGTCATTCTGAACAGGTTAAATTTGTCATTGACAGGAAATAAATCTAAAAATATGAGGCTATTCTAGTCATCTCCATATTTTCTAATACCCCTAAAGTTGAAACCATAGTTTGAACAAAAAAGTTAATGAATTCTTAGTTTCTCCTGATAATGGGGAGAGAACTGTAATGCAGTTACTACAAGAGAATAAGCCATCCAAAATTATCTCAAACTATTTTAATATTCATGCTTCCTTGGGGGTTTTCTTTGGAGACTGATTAAATTTCATTTTTATTAGGCAAATAATGAATTTCATCTCATTCTTTAAGTAAAAATATTTGACAACAGGGAAAGAGGATTCAGTTTATATTCAACTTTCAATTTACCCAAGTAGTCCAGAGATTTTTAAGCACCAATAAAAAAACAGGTACAAAATCCACTAAAGGTAGTTTCTTATTCTGCATAATAAGTACAAAACATCCCAACATATTATAAAAGTACCAAAAACTAATAAAGAACATACACTACAGCAAGTTGCAAATATAAGGCAGCTGTAGCCCTGTGGCATCCGATCCCGTCAGATCTCGGAAGCTAAGCAGGGTCGGGCCTGGTTAGTACCTGGATGGGAGACCGCCTGGGAACACCAGAAGCTGTAGGCTTGGGAGAAGGACCTGGCAACCCCCTCCCCAAAAAAATCAATCTGCCACTGAAAACCCTATGAACAGCAGAGAGGCACTGACAATAGTGTTTCCCCTGTTGTACAGAGGGTCGCTATGAGTCGGATACCGACTCGACGGCACCTAACAACAACAACAACAACAACATAGAAAGATATAGAACTACATGTGGAAATCCACCAGGTCGTCTTATGATTCTTTACTACACTAGCTCCCAATTCCCTGCCACCATGAGCAAAAATAAAAAGGTAACAGGAACACAGTTTCTGTACATATGCCAACCAGCTAACACCACTTACAAAGAAAAACAAATCTGTAAAATAATTTACATTCCATGCAATGAGTAACTCTAATAAAATTAGATTAAAAGAATGAAATCTGGACTAAAATATGAAAGGAAATTGAGAAATTGTGCAGTGTTTAGTATAATTTAACAATAAAAGTCACAGAGAGAACAGCCAACAAATACAAAACTAAACATCAACAACAACAAAAATGTCAGACACGGGATAGTGCTCAGCTTGCACAATCACTGCATTTTGAACTGTCGGATGGTATTTGTCATTATCTCTTGATGACTACATGCATTTGCACTCTTAATGAAATATACACAACAAAGTTCCTGAGACTAAGGTCGTACTGGCAGGTCACATTTGAAAATACCATGTAATAATCTTAGGAAAAAAAAGTAAGGTGGGCTGTACTTCCATTTCTAACCATTGGTCAGCATCTGGCAGGATGAGGAAGAAAAAAGGTCCAGCAAGGGAAATGCTCTGCCTAAAAGGAAATCTAGTGAGTTCTTCGCTACCAGAGAGATGGAGAACAAGAAGTCAAGAAAGGAAATCTAGCCAGACCTGGTAGCACATGTCTACAATGCCAACACTCAGGAGGATCATTGAGTTCCAGGCTAGCCAGGATACATAGTGAGTTTGAGGCCAGACTGGGCTATAGAGTAAGACAAAAAAAAAAAAAAAAAGGAAGGAGATCTAAAATCTAAGGTTCTTATCACATTGAAAGGGGAAAAAAAGCTATTAGAACTAAATAGTACATGAGAAAGAATCCTAAGGTATAAGTGCAAGGAGTGTTGAAAACATATGTAGAATTACCATGACTCATGGCTGTCAAGTGAATAAGTATCTTTGAGATCACTAGGTGCTACAATATCTTTTATGATAACATTTCTATTGTAATATAAATACTGAAAACGTTTTTCTGATGTCTTCAGACTCCTCCCAATATATCGGTATTGGACAAATACTTGGAGGGAAAACAACAACAACAAAAGTAAAAGTAAAAAGTATAAAGGTTAGTTTTCTGTCCTAACAAACTTGCAGTAATTCCACAACCTCAGTTGTCAAAACAGCCAATTTCTCTCTCACTCCACCACTCCACCCCCGTTTCTTCATCTACCTTTCTTAGATTTGGCTCCGATCTTCAGTTTGGATGGCCACGCAATCTGTGTGTTTGTTTCCTCCATGATCTGTAACAAAAATTGAGAGAAATATTGATTCAATTAAGAACATGTATTTACAGATAAGATTTTTCACATACACTGAAAGCTTATTTTCAAGTCTCTAGCTTCATGATGATACAACAAAGTGATCTCATTTTAAAACAATGCAAAAAAATTAAAACCTTGAGACAAAAGTGTTTTTATAAGCCTTTAATCTATTAGAAATATTCGAGTATATTTTGCAGCTCCCAGTGACCCTCTCCATGATGCTCCAGAATTTTAACAAAGACAAGACCAAAAAGTACACGAACAAATAATTAACACAATTTGTTGCCAGAACCATCAGAGATGCTTGTGCTGAATAAAATTCCGAGACTATCGCCAAAGGATTGCAACACACCAAATATGATTCTTGTAATACAAACTGTGAGGGAGGTCAAACTAAATGAAGACCCCTCTCCCTCAGCAAAAGAAATGACTTGCTTAGGGCACATTTGTATTTTATCAAAACTGATAAAAAGCTTCTAAACACAACATCACTTTGTAAAGCTACATTTCCCATCATCCTTCATAGTGTCCAGGATGGCACTTCTGCCTCAGTGCTTCCCACTTACATGTGTAGCAAATGACAGCCAGGAGGAAATGACACCAAAACGAGCCACAAAGCACAAGAAGAACAAGGGAGGGAAGCGATGATGGCACAGCAATGGAAGTGGACATAATATGAGAAGAATCACTGACACCAAAATGTCCATCCTTTGTTCCTCATTAATTTTATCACATGAATTCTGCTAGATTAATGGTTACTTTTATAACATAAATATAGAATTTACCAATCTAAGAGCAAACAACTTAATAGGCAAATAACAGCACGTACCATTAATTTAATTGCTTGGAGTATTTTTTAATATGGATTTAGAGTTAACTAAATAAATTAATGATGAAGATGACTAAACACATTAACAGTGCAATTACTAACAAGTAGTTTTACACCTCAGTATTGGTTATGTACCAAGCATAAAGCTAAATGGTGAACATGCACCAGAGAGCTTTTAGCAGATGGTTCAGACCAGCAGCCCACACATGCATTTAGTCTAGCCATTGTTAGGATTTTTAAAGCTTAAGCCAACATTTTAAAATCTGGGAATTTCATATAGTCATCCAGATTTCTGATTCTCTGAAAACCTTGGCAGATTTAGCACATGGAGCTCACATTCCCACGTGGCGACACTTGGCTGGCACTACGATCAGCTGCCCACTTTGGTCAAGGCCAGCAGGCCCTCAGCTGCTCCTAAACCCCACTATGGCTCTGACTCCAAGGTCAAAAGCCCCTAGCCATTATCAGTGTCACATCTGTACTGCTTACTTGCCATTTATCATGGTGTCTACACTGTTGCTTTTCTTAGAGACAACACTGTACACTGATATCTCCATTAAAATATTGTCAAACCAAAGTAAGGCCACATTGTCTTCACTAAGGTTAGGTGTTGGTCAGGCCCTGAAGGCAGGTGAGCTTATTACCCCAGCCCAACAGGACCTGGCCCTGCATCCTCTCCTGTCATGCCAGCTCCTGCTAATGCATTTAGTCGGTTAATTCTATATCGTTTTTTGTTTGTTTGTTCATTTGAGACAGGATCTTGCTATACAGCCCAAGCTGGATCAGAACTCGCAATTCTCCAGCCTCAGCCTCCTGAGTGCCAGAATTAAAGTCATACACCACCACATGTGCTCTACATCAATAGCTAAAAACTAAAAAATATCCTCCTTAACTCCCTCCACTCTAAGCTCTGTTGTTGTTGTTGTTGTTGTTGTTGTTGTTGTTGTTGTTGTTGTTGTTGGGTGCCATTGAGTCGTGTCCGACTCATAGCGACCCTCATAGGGTTTTCAATGGCAGACTGTTTCGGGATTGCCTTGGGAGTGGGTTGCCATGTCCTTCTCCCATTTTTGTGGTGCTGGGAATTGAACTCAGGACCTCAGAGACTGCAGAGCAGCGCTCTACCAACTGAGCTAAATCCCAGCCCACTCTAGGCTCTGGCCACCCCAAAAACATTCCCAGCAGGATCCCCCTTTAGGGCTCTTGAGTTTGCTATTCTCTCTTGCCCAGCCCTTCCTGTCCTGGCACTGTCTCATGCTCATCCTTCAGCTGCTACCTTGCCTGAGTCACCATCCTTTCCCCATTCTCACACACTCCCCTATTGGAATTAGTACCCCTCACTGCACTTGTTTCTCTCCTAACCCTCATGGCACTGGGAATCCTCTTATCTTCTGTGCTTACTTGTTTACAATCTCCCCCTGCAAAATATGCATTATGCTCTCTGCCATGCACACAGCCAGCACTGATCTACTGGGGCACATGACTCTTTATAACACCTTTATGTAGCCATTAAGAGTAGGTAATCTGAAATCAGGTACCAGTTCTGCCATTTTCTGGCTGTGTTATGTTGGGCAAATTATGTATCTTAAATCAGTCTTTTTCCTCCTCTGAAAAATTATTTATTGTATCTATTCCCAGAGTAGTTATGAGGTATTGATGAGAAAATGTATGGTAAACCCTGAGAAAAGAGCACAGTACACAGCAAGTGCTCGGTAATATCTGCCTCTGTGCGGTACTTACTGTATTACCTATAGATTACTCTCAGTCAGCAATTGTCCTAAACTCTAGAGATACAACAGCAAACAAGTCAGTGCCTACCCTCGAGAAGATCAGGCCTAAGAAGGGAGAAGACAAGGTAACTACCAATATGGCACTGTGTGAGAGCCAGGCAGGGCCACAGGAGAATGCAGAGGGGGGGATCCCAACCCAGCCTAGGATGCTAAGGAAAGTTACCTCAAGAAAATGCTTACTGATGTGGTGACCTTTACTAAAATAAGAGAAAGCTGGCCAGCTGGAGGAAAAGTACAGTAAGTGGTCCAGGCATAGAAGGAGTATAAGTCTATAAGACTACAAGGAGAGAGGCCAGGGACCCCAGCGGGCCTGAGGGTGATTCTGTGCAGCTCACAGCCTTCAAGCCTCACTTTGTGCACCTGGGCCAGGGAATGGGGCTGCTGCCAGCTCTACTGTCCTACACCTGTGCACAAAACAGATGTGAAGACGATGCAGACTGAAGTCCTCAAGTCCCTGTGCTTGGCAGTTACTTGCTACGAGTAGAGTACAAATGGTGGGGTGGCTACAAGTAAGAAGGGGCATACTTATTGCACTTGCAGGAAGTCAAAATTTTCCTTAAGACGGGACAAGTGACATTTTTTTTCCCCTTTATTGGTAAATGATGGGGGGGGGGGACAGAGTAATACAGCATTGGGTTTTTCCATTATGCAACTATTACATCACTTTTGGTTATACTTTTATCAATTTATAAGATTTATGGAGCCTTATGACTAATATGTAGTAAAACTCAAATGCATATTTGGGTTATAATCCCCTGCCGCCATACCACTATGGCGTTCGAGCCCATCCAATCCCATCAGATATCGGAAGCTAAGCAGGGTTGGGCCTGGTTAGTACTTGGATGGGAAACCATCTGGGAACACCAGGTGCTATAGGCTCGGGAGAAGGACCTGGCAACTCACTCCCAAAAAGGAATCCGCCATTGAAAACCCTATGAATAGCAGAGAAGCACTAATAGTAGTGTTTCCATCTGTTGTACACAGGGTCACTATGAGTCACACACCAATTTGACAGCACCTAACAAGAACAACAACAACAACAACTTTTCCAATGTACTCATGAAGTTGCCTTGTTTACATTGAGATTATCCTCTCCCCCTTTATCTTTCTACATTGATTCTCCTTCCATTCCCACCTTCCACAATCTTTACTTCCCTCAGTTCTTTATATTGTCCCTTCTTCACTAAATTTAATTGTCCAGTGATACTTTTCAAACCATTACCCACAATGACTCTGGGTCCACCCCTACAGCTTTGACACTGCACACTATCAATTCATCTCAGCCTCAGCAGGTACAGGAGGGTAGAACTTGAGGTATTTTACCATCAGGGGGTAGGGGAATACAGTTCTCTGCAGGGATTGGGGAAGGGTTGGTCCAGGAACCCCAGTAACAGAGCGGGGTTACTGCACCAGGGGTCTGACAAGCATATACCATGGAAGAAGTGGAAAAGAGATGGGAACAGCTTGTGTAAAAGCAGGAATTATGGCAGTAAGCAAGTCAGTGGTTGTGTATCTAGCAAGATGTGCAAAAAAGTATCCTAAATGTCATCAACAAATAGTGGAAAAGGTGATGTCATAAAGATGTTTAAAATCAATAAAGCAACAAAACCACTGAGAAAAAAAATGACCATCTCTGTTTCAGGGCAAGGGGGAAAAGTCTGTTCCAGCAAGTAGTTTGGGTTTTTTTTAAAAAATCTTATTGTGCCTTTTTCTACCTTCACAAAACCAAACATCAAAGAAGAAACTACTCATTCTGAATAATTTTCTATAAACATTAAAATATATTTTTATATATTTTATTATTATTTATATATTTATATATTTGTATTATTTATATATTATTGTTTTTTATATATATTTTTAAGGCAGGGTCTCACTATGTAGCCCAGGCTGGCTTCAGATTTGAGATTCTCTTGCCTCAGCCTCCCAAGTGCTGGGATTACAAACATGCACAACCACACCTGGCTAAAATAACTTTTAAAAATAACAGCAACAGCAAGATAGTTAATTTTATTGCTCTTACAATGGATGAAGACACTGACACTGCTTCAGGAGGATCTCATGTGCATCCCACAACCCAATTAGTTCCTGTAACACTTAACAACAAAATCAATTCCCAGGAATCTGCAATGGGCCTTAGTTCTCAAGTCAATATGGTGTCCATAATGTTCAGTTTGCATTTGAAGAAAAATTCAAGTAAGTGGCTGATTCCAACCATCTCCTCCCCACAGAAAGGATGTTAGTGCCCCTCCACTGTTTGAAATTTGATCTGAATGTTGGGAAACATGCTTCAAGTGACCAGTGCTTCCTTATGGAAATGAAACTATAAATATCACCGGGTCAGTTAAGCTGAGAAATGTCGAGGTATGCAAAGCCATAAAACCTCTAAGAAGAAAATGACTACTTTCTTAGGGAAAAAATATTCTAAGGTGAATTGCAGCTAGATTCTTAAAATCTTATTATTGTCTGTTTCCCTGTACTAAAACCAAAGCCTACAAAATGAGCTTCGTATTTTGAATCATTTTCTCTGAACATTAAAAATCACATCTTAAACATTTTAAAAACTTTTATTCTAACTCAGCTCTGGATACTCTGTTTATGCCATTTCAAACAAGTCAGTTTCGAATTCTAGACATCCTCATTGACAAAAGGATCTCTTCTCAATTTTAACAATCTCTTCAGCTTCTTTCTTACAACATAGCAATCCTGTATGTTATAAAAAGAGTGGAGATTTTGGAGGAGTCTTCTAATATATAACTATTTGAATAATTTTTAAATTTCTGTTATTAGAATTACTGTGCCCACTACTTTTAGAAAATTAAAAATTAAATTCAAAATTAAATTTTAAAATTAAATAAAATTTTAAAAATATAAAATTTTAAAATTTATAAAATTTATAAAATTATAAAAGTTTAAAAATTTTCAATTAAATAAAATTTTAAAATTAAATAAAATTTTAAAATTAAAAGTTAATGAGATATAACTTATAATTGGTATGCTAATATCAGATTTAATGAATAGTAAATATTTATAGCTAGTATGTCTAACCAGCAGCCTGTGGGGCTGGCATCCTAGGACAGCTAATAATGTGGCCCACAGAAATTCTTTAGCATCCTATGTTTTTTAGCAGTTATTTTCTTCATGATCTCCATTAAGAATATGTACTAACTATATTAGATAACTTATGTGTAGCCCAAGACAATTCCTCTTTACTTGATGTGGACTAGGAGGCCAAAAGTTTGAACTTCCTTGATTTATAGTAACAAAAGGATTTTACTTAAGAATATCAATTTTTGAAATATATGAATGGGCTAAAATTAGGATTAGCAGAAAGTGTGTATACACACTTTCTGCTAATCCTTATATGTATATATACATATATACATATACCCACACATATATATACATACATATATACATTTACACACACACTTTATAACTCACCTATAAGAGTTATTTTTTTAATCATGAAAAATCTTATGGAGACAGCATACTACAGATATATAACAGCTTTGGAAGTTAAATAATTACCTTAACTTTCTAATTTATATTTAAATTTTATAAACAGAGAGTAATATTCCCTGATCCAAGACTAACAGTTCTACCTTCTCTATATTAAAAAACTAATATATAAGAAATTACATGTTTCTGTTTGGATTTCAGTTTCTGTGGAGCACGACAGGAGAAGCAGAGTGGAAGGAGGGTAATGTCAACAAAATCTGGAATTTGGATTTTATTTAACTGGATGAAAGTGCTCAGGTATTTTTTGAACTTTCAGAGATTTACACTGAATCATTTAAATAATTTCACTCTCCTAAGGTAAATTGCTAAACTTAAAGAACAAAATCTCATCAAATCCTCAAAGTAGTTCATCTGTAATAAAAATAATTGCCATTTACATTCACCAGGGTTCACATCACAACAGATTTATTCCACCTCCAACAAATTTCAGATTAGCATGCCATGTGGAAGGAGAACATACCTACTAATGTTCACTAAACTACACATTTTGCAGGTTTGTAGCAATTATGGGATAATATCTTACAGATGAAAGAAATCTTTGCCAAACCTACAACATTCTATTAACATGCTTATTTCACCAAAATTCTTCAATCTAGACATAGTTAAAAATTCACAGGTTAAGTATTAGCATCTCACATCAATCCACAAGTCTATTATATGCTGGCTTTACTTGAAATATGTATTCTTGGACCAGGAAAAGAATGCTGAACTCTCTAACTTAACTTTTATACTCTAAGCTATTGAAAATTCATCCTTCAAAATGGCTACCAGCTGAGAGCCATCTGCAGCCTGCTTCTCTAAAAGACCAATTCATTTGGGCTGGGTTTGTTGTTGTTGTTGTTGTTGTTTCGTTGTTGTTGTTTAATATTGATAGAGAAATAGAGCCTATCCTCATGGAGAAGGATGTTTTAAGTTACTTCACATAGAAATAGATTGAGAGTCAATTTGCTATATTGTACCATGAAAGGAGGTAAATGAGAAAAGAGCCAACTCAGTGGAGATGGGAAAGCAGTGAACTTCTCACACAAGGGAGTGTCTAAAAGCTAAGGGTGTTTATTCTGCTGAAACACTGAAGTGTTCTATTTCATTTTAATCCAAGAAATCCCTCCCAGTGATTCAGTTATTCATCATTATAACAACTCCTCATGTTTATCTCATATTCATATACATTTCCCATTTATTCCTCTCAATAATCTTGTAAACCAAATAACAGTTCAAGAAACTAGAATTCAGAGAGGTTAGGTGGCAGATGGATGTGTGGTCAAGTCAAATAAGAATCTAGGTCACATGGCTCTTTCTACTTGGCCTGGCTTATGAAGGAAGTGGAAGGCACCACCCACTCATGGGGAAGTCACTCAGAAAGCTCAAACTTGAACTTGTGTGAACACTGAAGGAATGGAGCAAGTCGTCAACACACTCTGCTTTGTTAGCAATGAAGTGAGCCAGAGATGGCCCCAGAACGGTGTTCAAACCAATGGTTCCAAAACCACCTTCACCTCCAAACACATATGGTAAGTGTGGGAAACATTTAGTTGTTACAGTGATCAGGGGGCTACAATGGCATCAAGTGGCCAGGGCTATAGCTTTTCAACTTCCAACAAAGGGCAGGATGAATCCACTCAAAATATCAATATACAGTCATGACTTTTTACACAGTTCTGATATGCACAGATTTCCATTACCACAGTTTGGTTAAACAAAACCAATCTGCCAACACAAGTTTGCATTTCCATTAGCATGGTATACAAACTAACTTGTTGCATCGAATACAAATTTCACTGCTAGGTCTTTGTTTATAAATCTGTACATTAATAAAAATTCTCATTTAGACCAGTGACCAATCACAACAATCCTTGTAAAGTCTGTAACTGTACAGTGCACATCTATCTGCTCATCAGTTCTATACCGACAGCAAAGCAAGTAAGTGGACCCACAGTACCTATGGGGGATGTGTTGCAGGACTCTCTACAGACCCTAAAAGCCACAGGTAATCAAATCCCTCATATGAAACAGCATAGTGTTTGCATATAGACAATGCATATCCTCTCATATATTTCAAATCATCACTAGATTATTTATAATACCTAATACAGTGTAAATATTTATTGCATGTTAGGGAATAATAACAATATAAAAAGTCTAAACATGTTCAATACATATGCCATTTTAAAAAATATTTCCTATTTATGGTTGGCTGAATCCAGAGATTTGAAACTTGCAAATATAGTGTGTCTAGTGTCATCATGGTGACTCCTGGTCTCCCAGTGATAAAACTAAGTGGCATTTTACAAACATAGGTAATCAAAAAAGAAAATGGGTCAGTAACGTGAAAGTACAGCAAAGAAACAAAAATGACATTGGTGAAAATGAAATTCAGACTAGATAACGAGTACAGAAGAAAGCTGATGGTGGAAATGCTGGGACTCAGAGGCACAGCCAGAGGGATGGAGGGGGGACACATTCACTGACATGAACCAGGCAGGCAGAAGTGACAAAAAGATAAAGATGTCCCAGAGGAAGTGGTGCTGGCAAAAAACTTCACATTGAAGGAACTCAGGGAGATATTTCACAACTTTGAAAGTACAAAGAATGAAATGTTGGAAGTTGATCCATACTCCTGAGGATGACAATTCCCCAAGGCAGAGAAAAGAAGCTCACTCCATACTATAAATTATACAACAAAAGAAAGCCAATACTATTCAAACTATTCTTGACAAATTATTTTTACAAAGAAATAAAATGATTCTCAGTGTTTCTAATACATTGTGCTTGATAGACTTAGTTTTGTTTCCTTCAGTTTTCCTGTGAGTGTCTTGCACATGGTTTCATCTTACACTGTCATTTTTATAGTCCCACAGCGCTGTCGAAACTGAGGACTACCTTTCATGCCCCACAGAGAATTGATGATAAGGAGTTTCAAACTGTCCCATGTTATGGGCAAGTTTAGCTAATTTATTTTAAAAATCTGGGTAACTCCTATTTATCCATCAAAACCTAGTTCAAATGTGCTCTCCACTCCAAAAATTCCTCTAGTGCTCTCATTCAGAGGTCACTTTTCTCTCCCCTTTTCCCATAATCACTTCGTTATGACATCACGGTGCTCACCTCTTTGCTTGTTTGGCTAATACCACCAATGAATTGCACTTCTGGTGGCCAACAACTGTAACTTCTTCCTTCCTTCCTTCCTTTCTTATTCTGAGATATTGAACCCAGCACCTTGCACTACTTTGGTGAACGCTCTACCACTGAGCTGCATCCCCATCACCTCTTTTTATTTTTTATCTTGAGACAGGGTCTCTCTGAGTTACACAAGCTGCCTCTGGCCCAGAACTTGTGATCCTCCTGCCTCTGCCTTCCCAGTAGCTGGGATTACAGGTGAACACTGCAACCAGCTTTTATCCTGTTTATTTTTAAACTCATAGAATTTAGCACATGGATAATTAAATGACCACCAACAGTGAGGAAGGCAATTAACAGGAATAGAACAGAAGAGGCAACAATCACTTAGGACCTCCCAATGTCATGGCCCTCCATGTTCCTAGAGCACAACCCAGGTGAAGCTCACAGGGCTCCATGTACAATCTCTCCCTCAGGTTACTCAACAGATGGTATATGGAGGTGTGTGCTTTGAGAAAAAATGAAATGAGCAGATATTCATGAAATGACAGTAAACTCCAAATCAGTGACAAGATTAACTCCCCCAGAGGATATCTGCATGATAGTGGAGACAGAAACCCTGGGACCCAAATGTCCGCAGTGGCATAAGGATGGTGCCGGGCAAACTGGGCCATGTGCAGGCTGTGCAAAGTAGGTAGCCTCAGCCTGCTGCTAGCACAGGCTCAGGTGGCCACATCCACCCATTTTAAAGAGAGGACATAAATCTAGACTTTTATGAGAAATTTCATGATTTCTAAATGTTGACATGCACATTAATTATGAAGAACCACCACCACTACCACCTTGTGGACTTCATCTTTTGAGCTCTGCTGTGAACCCAGGAGGATTTTCATGATTGAGTGACTTGGATGGTCTATGATGTTAGTGAAGAATGGATTCTGACATAAGGATCTGGAATCTTGAGACTACTTCTTTCTCTAAGAATCACTGTGCTGTAATTATTCAAAGAGACTAACCAGATCTTCTACCTAATATCATGGGTAGCTATAAAAAGATTTATTAAATTGAACTATCAGAGTATAGCTTGTGTATAACTTGAATAAAACAAGATAGAACTTGACAAGATGAACGTAGTCCTAGATCTACTATACAATGTATTGCCTACTGTTAATGCTGTATTATATACTTAATTTACTACGAGGGTAGATCCTAAGTGTTCTTATCAGAAAAGAATAATAATTAGGCAAAAGGAACCATAGAGATGAGGATAAGTTTATAGTATAGATTGGGACAATGGTTTACAGATGTATATTTATCTCCAAACTCATATACACTAAATATATACAGCCTTTTCATGTCAATCATGTCTCAACAAAGTGGCTTAAAACAAAACACAATACTGTACAACCTGTTGTTGTTGTTGTTGGGTGCCACAGAGTTGGATCCAACTCACAGCAACCCCACATACAACAGAACGAAATACTACTCAACACTGCGCCATGCACACAATTTTTGAGCCCAGTGTTGCAGCCACTATGCTTCTTCTCATTCTGGGTCATGCCATATCATCAAAAAGAGGCTCCAGGGGCTTTACTCCATTTCCATCATTAAGGTTGACTCTACTTTGAGGAGGCAACTCTTCCCTAGTCATTTTTTGAATGTCTCCTAACCTGGAATGCTCAATTTCTGGCACTACATTTGAAAGTGTTTCTCCCCTATTCATGGGGTTTTCAATAGCTAATTGTTTTGGGAGTGCTTCTCTGTGCGTTCTGAGGCTCAGCACCACAAAAATGGGAAAAAGAGGTGGCAATCCACTCCCGAAGCAATCCCAAAAACAATCAGCCATTGGAAACCCTATGAATAGCACAGAAGTACTGACATAGTGCCAGTCACAGCACAGTGTCAGGGGATGTTTCATTCTGTTGCCCATAGGGTAGCTATGAGTTGGACCCAACTCAGTGGCACTTAAAACAATTGTTTTGAGAGTGGGCTGCCAGGTCCTTCTCCCCAGTCTGTCTTAGTGTAGAAGCTCAACCGAAATCTGTCCACCATGGAAGGCCCTGCTGGTATCTGAAATACCTGTGGCATAGCTTTGAGGATCACAGAAACATGTAAACCTCCACAACACGCAAGCCCCCACAGCACAACAAACTGATAGACACATAGGGGATCAGCTCTTTAGACATGTTTAAACTGAACTCAAACTTCTCTACACACTGAATATTATAAACTATCTACACAGGATGTGGGAATAACCTCAACTATCCAAGAGTGAAACCATTCCCACTACCTGGGATTGGTGAAGAATAGGGGTGTGATCCAATCAGGGCCAAAGACAAATGAGAAGAGTCTGGTAGAAGCTTTTGATGATAAACGGCTGGGGTTTAGCTTCATTGGTAGAGATCTGCTCTGCACTCACTAAGGATGCAGGTTCAATCCCCAGCACCGCAAAAACAAGAGGACATGGCGATCTACTCCCAAAGCAATCCTGAAACAATCAGCCAATGAAAAACCTATGAGGGTCCTGACTTGATGGCATCTAACAATAACAACTTTGATGACAAAGTTTTTATAAGAGAATCTCTGAAACCATTCTCTCTCTTGCACAGGAATGAACAAAGACACAAGTAGCCCAGTTACTAAGGCAGCCACCTTGACTATGAGAAGAGCTAACCATTAATGTGGAAGGCAGAGCTGAGAGTCAGCACATCTGTATCCTAGATAACATCATAAAAAGATTCTTAATCTTTGACATCAAGAAGATTTTTTCTTTTTTGATTAATGTATGACAAAAAATATGGAGAATGTTTACATTTTAAAAATTATTACAGTAAAAGATACATTGCCATTAATTCCCCTCAAAATACTACTCCTGGCTTTGAACCGATTTATCCCATTGTTCTTGCCACTTTCTGAAGTTGTTTTGGAAGCCCTTTTCATGGGTGTCTTAGGGGATGCTATTGTTGCTGCCTTGAAGTCTTGGGTCCATTCAAAATGTTTACCTTTCATGGTCATTTTTACTTCATTATGACTTTGGAGAAGAGCCAGAAGTTGCAAAGTGCAAGATCCAGTGAATAAGGTTGATGAGGACACACTGTAATATTCTTATTTGACAGAAATTGCTGTACCAGAAGCTATGTGTGACGAAGAGTGTTGTCATGACGGAAGAAGAAACCATTTGCTCACTTCTCAGTCTGTGTTCTATGCACACTATATATGTGTGAAGCATATATTGTATATGTGTCCTCTTAAATACTTTAATAAGTCCTTATAATACTCAGTGTTCACCAAAATGTTCCTGGGTACAAACTCAGTTCACACAGCTCCATCACTGTCAAAAAACACTATTAGCCTCACCTTGATGTTGGATCTTGATAGACACATTTTCCCCCCCATAAGAACTAGGCGATTTCCACTGAGAATTCTGAATCTTGGTCTCAGGATCATAACCATAGTGGAAACCTGTCAAATATTGTTACTGAGGTGGAACAGGCCACTTCCCCTATTGAAGATTCCTGACTTTCCACTGGATGGCACTCAGCAGCAGCATTCACTGTATTTTTAAGCTACCTCATGTATTTTCTTGTTTTAAATGTTTAATTATGAAATAATAATGGAATATACTCAAAGTGTATAACATGTTGCTTTGATATACATTTACATTATATAATTATTACTATAATCAAATTAATTAACACATTCATTTCCATCCATACTGTACACTACATCTCCAGAACTTGTTCATCTTATAAGTAAAAGTTTGTACCTTGTGACCAACGTCTCCTCCTTTCTGGCAACCACAGTTCTACTCTCTGCTTCTACAAGTTCAATTTTTATAGATCCCACATAGAAATAAGATCATACACTAACTTTCTGTGTCTGGTTCATTTCACTTAATGTCCTCAGGGTTCATCCATGTTGTTGAAAAATTTCCTTCTCCCTTATGGATAATTTTTTTTTTCTTTTGTGATTCTTGGGGGTTGAACCCAGGCCTTCACACATACTTTGCAAGTGCTCTACCACTGGGTTGCACCTCCAGTTCATTATTTATTTGTTTTTTTTCTTAATCTTGAGAAAGGGTCTCACTGTGTTATGCAGGCTTCCTTTGGACTCAAACCTGCAATCCTCCTGCCTCTGCCTCTCAAGTTGGTGGGATTACAGGCGGGAGCCACTGTGCCTGTCTATTCTTTATTCTTCCGTCAGGGTCTCACCAAGTTACTCAGGCTGCCTCTGGTCTCAAACTTGTAATTCTTCTGCTTCTGCTTCCAGAGTCACTGGGATTACAGGCTTGTTACCAGGTAGGGCTGGGATTTAGCTCAGCGGGTAGAGCGCTGCGCTGCAGTCTCTGAGGACCCGAGTTCAATTCCCAGCACCACAAAAATGGGAGAAGGGCCTGGCAATCCACTCCCAAGGCAATCCCGAAGCACTCAGCCATTGAAAACCCTATGAGGGTCGCTATGAGTCGGATACCGACTCGACGGCACCTAACAACAACAACAACAACAACCAGGTATAGTAATATCTCATTGTATATGTGTACCACAATTTATTTGTCCATTCATCTGCCAGAAATTTCTTGATCAACCATTCTGAAGCCTATTCTGAAGACTACTTCTGCACTTTTCAGTAATATGAGCCAATACACATTCACATTGTTGAAGCCACACTGTTACCTGAAGCTAAAAGCATCTTCTTGATACACCTTCTAAACTAGGTCCTTCTTTTGACACCCTCACTTTTCTCAGATGTCAGTGTTCAAAACCTTGCCCTTTCCTGTCTTCCACAGCTTTCTCCCCTCCTTCTTCTCTCCCCATCCCCATTACATCATCCAGAGGCTCACAGACCTAGTGATCCTTTCTCCACATGTGTCCAGAATCTAAGATAATCTTCCATCCAGCTGATTGCCTCTTACGAGCACTTCCACAAAGGGTTTCATACTTGGTGACAGCCTTTCTAATTCCCCTCAAAATCACTTACTCTAATATTCCCTCTCCTATCTCAAAAGGCCCCCTGTGGCTATTGCTGCTTAAGTTAGAAATAAACTTGGTCTAACATTTAAGACCTCCATGACAGACTACAACCAACCACGTTGGTTTTATTTCTCAATTACCTCTACTTTCAGACACAATTATCCACTATCTTTTCCACACCCAGTTCCTCTCCATCTTTTTTTTTCTCTTTATTCAAACTATTCTGTTGCCCCACTGTCTCCTGCTGCTGTATTTGTTATTGAACCCCATCCATAAAACTGCAAGACGCTTTAATTAGATGTGATTTCTCCCTCTTTGAAGGTGCTATATCACCTCTCTCATGCTAGTTATGTTTCTATTCAATCTGAACTGACCCTATTCTCCCTCTAGAATATATAGTCCTTGAGGGCAAAATCTGTTTTACTTATGTCGAACTTTCCAGGTCCCAGAGTACCTAATTATAGGGAAAGCCAACAATCATCACCTTCTTGACAAATCAAGAGGGTGCCCAGAGAGGGTGACAGGGAAGACACCTGGGCATTTCACTTGCAAGGAAGCTGTAAGCTTCTAGTAGTACAACCTACTGTCCTTTGAGAGACCCTAGGGTGGAACCATTTCCTTTTTATAGGATCATGCCTCTAATCAAGAGTCCCTAAGTCAAATGTCTATAAAAGCCAGGCAAGAAACAGGGATGAATACACAGTTCACACTTCTAATGTAAATTTGCAGCCTATAAGAGAAAAAAAAGACTTAGAAAAATTATTTACCCCAAAAAGTACCTCTCTTATTTTTTTCAAACTGACTGTTCCCTTCACTTATGTTGTTGTTGTTGTTGGGTGCCATCCAGTCTGTATCCGACTCATAGCAACCCTACGTACAACAGGCAAAACACTATTGTCAGTGCTTCTTTGCTGTTCATGGGTTTTTAATGGCTGATTGAGTTCTGGGAGTGGGTTGCTAGGTCCATCTCCCAAGCCTACAGCACTTGGTGTTTCCAGGCGGTCTCCCATCTAAGTACTAACCAGGCCCAACCCTGCTTAGCTTCTGAGATCTGACTGGATCGGATGCCACAGGGCTACAGCTGCAGGCCCCTCCACTTATATTTCCTCCTTAACCCACACAGACATTGGTATAATTAATTACTCCGCCATGATAATACCAACAGTAAAATGACAAAGATACTGGTAACTGACACTTGACCTCAGTTTCAGAAAAATAATGGAGAGTGGTTGAGGGTAGAGCAAACAGAAGCAAACCTGTCCAGCCCAATATTGCAAACACAAGCTCTAGTGGAGCATTTGTAAAAGCTGGCGAGAAGCCAGGCTTCCAGATTGCTCAAGAGATGCTACAAAACCATACTGGCATGTAAAATATTAATTTCAAAATGCTGGTATGGTCCCTAAATAATTTATTCCAATATTTCAAAATCACTATTGAGATGAACACAATGTAGTCTAAATCATGCATACTGGTATGCAAATACCACCGAGCAAGCTATTTGTTTTGCATGTTTACCTGAGATGGGTTAAGAACACAAAGAATGTGGTAATATTCAAAACAGTGAGTACACAGTCCTATCACCAAAATAAGAAAAGTATGTGCCCTGAAGCATTCATAACTAGCTGAGTTTTGATTTTAAGAAGAAAGAACAGACCATTTGCGAGCCTAGCACCAACTTAAGAGTTTAGGATATTTGGTTGGGAGTCCAAGGGCTAAAGTGTGCTGGAAAACTGAGTCAAAATAAGACGGGTTATAAATAAATCCCCTAATACATAAGACGGGTTATAAATAAATCCCCTAATACATAATAGGAATTCAGTAATATTTCCTAAATAAATGCTGGAAATGACTCCCAGAAGATGCCTAATGTGTTACCCTACTGAATTTGGGACAGCATCATTGAAAATACCTACTGCATTCTGTGTATTTTTTGCAAAAGTAATTTTAAATCTTCTTGATATAGGAAAAAACATGGAGTCTATAAAAAGTTATGAGTAATATTCAAAGAATTTGTACAGTTCAAAATGAATTTAATTAATAATGAAAACTTCCAAAGAAAGTACTCAGGAGGTTTAAGTGCACTAATGATGTCTCAAAGGACAGCTGGAAAGGCAAACACACAGACATCATGAGGTTTCACTTATCTGCAACAGTACAGAATTGAAGTTGGCAGTATTTCAGATATCTTCATGTGATTCTTACAGCAAAAGGTTCAAAACAGCTTTTCCCTTGTGAATTTTTAGGCTTTTAAAATCTAATGAGAATCCAATTAAAAACCACTTAACTTTCCAAAACCCTGGTTTCGAGAAATTAAAATTCATTCAATAGACCCTCAATTTCCAACACATAGTCACATAGGATATAATAATATATAATTAGCAGGTAATGTGAAATATAATCAGTTAGTGAGGTTTATTTTTATCACTATTCATTCTTATAATATGAGTGTGACACACTATGTCCAAACCCAGGGTAACAATGATTGACAAGACAGCCTTGCCCCTAGCTCGCATGAGGCTTGCAGTATAGTCAGGGAAACAAACCAAATAACCCTCAGCAATGTGTAATTACAAAGGTATAACAAAGTTTCAGGAAGGGAATGTACAATGATAGCATCTGAGAGATTCCAAGTGATCCACTAATGAAGGAACACTACCCTGAAAAAGTGAGCTACAATACGAAGTGTGATGACATCAAGCTAACACCAATTATGCCAGGGAGAGGGATTAACATTCACTCATTCACAAAAACGTACTGCATTCCAACACAGGCCAGTGTGTGCATTACACATTACGTAAATTATAATAAAAAGAATTTAAACACTTTCCATTCACAGTTACAATCTCCTGGAAAAAATGAAGAAATAAAGATAAATAAATCCCCTGGGGGAATAAACAAGTACCAGTGAGCAAGAGAGCAAAAATTGTGTATGGAAAAAAATGAGAGGGCCATAAATAAAAGAACAGGATGCTCTTAGTCAGAACAATGAGTGGCTATACTTTATTCTGGGTGGGATGATCTCTGTGTGGAGGGGTCATTTAAGCCAAGACCAGAAGGATGTTAAGAATAGTAGCAAGAACACTGAAGCAGAGAGTAGGACACAGCACAAAGGCCCGAGGCAAGAGGGAGAATCAGTGTTACAGGAACACAGAGAATGGCAAGGAGGAAAGTGGAGAGGGAAGAAAAGACCCAGCATACACAGCCTTGAGAGCCAGGATAAGGAGTATGGGTGTTAATCTCAGAACACTAGAAAGGCAAGGAACAGCTTTGAACCTGGAAGAACATGGGCTCTTTTTTGCACCTTAAAGATTGCACTGAAAGGCAAAAGGACTGGTTGCAGAGAAAGGTGCTAGGAGGGCAATGGTGGCATGGTCCAGAGTTAGGACAGGAATGATGAAGAAAAGTGAATGAAATCAAGAGTGGATAAAACAACTGATTTGATTGCACAGGGGTGAGAAAGAGGAGTTATCAACTTCTCAATCAAGTCTCTGGTTTGAACAACTGGACAGCTGGTACCATCACAGAAACTAAGAGCAAAGGAGGAGAATAAATTAGGGTGATAAAAGTTAAGTTTTATATGGCTATATTTCAAAAGTCTGTAGTCACTGAATTAAGTTTCCATCCAAGTGGAATTATCAAAGTAAGGCTGTAAGAAGCTAGTGATCAGAGGAGAAAATCTAAATTGGAAATATAAATAAATCTGGAATTGTATAGATGATATATATAGAACTTAAATCTCTCACCTAGGGAAGACATAAAGAAGAAACAAAACTGCCCACAATTTAGATGTAAAATGAAACCTTGAGAATTTGGAGCCAAAAACAAGAATAGTGGTTGCCAGCAACTCAGGGGAGGAGCAAATAAGTAGCTGTTTAATAGGTATGGCACATCAAGTTTGGGAAAGTGAAAAGGTTCTAGAAATGGATGATAGCAATGGTTGTTCAACAATGCAACTGTACTTAATGCTACTGGAATATATAGTTTAAAATGGTTAATATGGAAATTTCATGACATGAAAACGTTACCAAACTATAATAAACCTTGAGAAATTCTAACGTTTAGACATTGGTAAGAATAGGAGACACTAAGAAAAACAAGGGGAAGAGCTTCCTGAGTGGTGGTAGACAATGATGAAGTCACAGGAGAAAAATGAATAACCCAATGAGCTCCCATTCTAGGGAGCTCCTCAAGAGAAAGAATGCTGTTGAGAAAGCCAGTAAAATGAACACTTTAAAATGTCCCCTGGACTCTGAAATACTGAGAGCATGAGTAACCATGACACAAACATTCAAGTAGAAGGTGTATACAGATGTTGGAGAGAGTTGAGGAAAAAAAGGGGGGGGCGAGATTTGAAGAAATAGCGTAACACGAGGAGAAAGCTCTTCCAACAAATTTTAACTCTACCAAGAAGTAGAGAAATGGGATAATGGCTGGAGGCAAATGTGAAGTCAAGGGAGGGATGGCAGTTGCTAGCAGCCTACTCCAGTATTCACTTCCTTCCAATTAGAATCTCAGTTTTTAACTGGGCACATGGATCCTTAACCCTGTCCTCCAGAAGATAGGTGTGGACATGTAATTAGGTTCTGCCAGGGATATGTTAGAAGATCCCAGGAAATCTCATCATCTAGCTAGTGAACATTTTTTGCCCTCTCTCCAACCTGCTGACTGAACTGTGTTGTCTAAAGGTGCAACTTAGATTACAGAGGTAAGGACTACACCTAGGGACGGAAAACTGTGAAAGTGGAAATGGCCTGGCTTTAGGGAGGCCTTTGGAAGCACAGCCACTACACTGGGCCTAGATTATCTTGCTACAGAAAATGTTTTATAAGAAATATGCTTCGACTTGTTTAAACAATAGTTATTTTGCTTTGCTTTGGTTTTCTGTTTCTGCACACAATCCCAAATAACACAAGAAGGTTTTCTGGTCTGCTTTTAATATGGAGACACCAGAACAGAATTGTGTAGGATGATCCAGTTAGAGAGACTGACACAGAGCAGAAGGAGATAAAGTTTCAAGTGGGAAGCATGAAGGACACACAAAAGCTGTGTGGCTAGAACGGTGAGGAAAAGGGAAGATGAAGGAGAGTTAAATAATGCAGAGCCTTACAAGATAGAAATTGGATTTTGCTTTTTTATCCTGAAAAAAATGGCAAACAACTAGAGGTCTTTTTTAAAAGGTATGTAATATGATCAAATGGGTATTTCTTCAAGTGTCAGTGGCCATAGTTTGGAGAAAGGAATGGAGTGAGGGCCAAGACAGATGAGATAACCAGTTAGGTTACTTTGGCAATCCAGATGAAAGGGGACTGATTATGGCACTGATTAAGGCAAAGTGAGTAAATGTGAAGAAGGAAGTACTGGCAGGAATGTGGGTCCAATTAAGTTATAAGAGGAAAAGTTCCAGCTAATTCAGGGACAGGGAGCGGTCAAGAATGACTCTCAAAGTTTTGACTTAGACAATGCAGTGAACAGTGGTGCCATTTACTGAAATAGACACTTGTAAAGAAGATAATCATTTGGGAGTGCTCAATTTTTAAGTTCTTGTGAGACAGTCAAGTTGAAACATCCAGGAGGCAAAAGAATTGTTGTCTCAGCAGTTGTATTCATAATAGCCCAAAACTAGAATCCAGATGTCCAACTAGAAACTAGATGTCCATGAACAAGGGAATGGATAAGTCAACCGAACAGGGTTTTACACAGTAATCTTACGAATTAATAAAAAGGAACTACTGACATGTGCAACCACATGAATAAAATCCAAAATCTTGATGCCAAGTGAAAGCAGTTTTATAGCATGGGAATACACTATATGTTTCCATTTGTGTGATAGTCTAGAACTAAAACTAATCTTCAGTGAATAAACTCAGAAGAGTGGTTGTGCCAGGCACTGTGCTACACACCTATAATCCCAGCAATTTGGCAGGCTGAGGCAGGAGGACTATGAGTTCAAGGCCACAGGCAGCCTGCACGACTCAGCAAGACCATGTCTCCAAATAAAATAAACAAATAAATAAATACATAAAGAAACAAGGAGTTAGGGGTGCAAGTCAGTAGTCACTTGCCTCACATCCACAAGGTGCTGGGTTCAACTCTGAAGTACTGAAAATAAACAAATAAATGAATAAATAGTGGTTGCTATGATGGGCAGAAGTGAGATATTCAGTAGACTTTTTAGGAAGGAGTAGGCGGAAACTTTCTCAAGAAATGACTATAGTCTATATCTTCATAAGAGTTTGAGTGAAACAGATACACTCATCAAAATACACTGAATACTGTATTTACTTTGTATAAGTTAACAGCCACTAAAAATAATTTTTAAAAAACATGAACAAATCTGAACACTACTATCACGTAAGCATGCTGACGGAGTGAGGTATACTGATGCCTATAAATTATATTGAAATGGATCAAAGATTAGATGAATTGATGAAGAGAAAGATGGGTAGATCCATATGTGATAGAGAAATTTTTAAAAGTATGGTAATTGTAGAATTTAGGTAGTGGGTACATGGTATTTCCTACAAAATTCTCCCAAACTGTTCTTTATTTTAATGATAAAATGCTAGAAAAATCTTGAGTAACCAAACTGCCTTTTTAAGAGCATGAATTAAACTTTACCATAATGTCCATGGGGTCTGGGGTTGAGCTCAGTAGACAGAGTGCCACACTACACTCTATGAGGACCTGGGTTTGATCCCCAGCACCACAAACACAGGAGAAGGATATGCCAACCCACTCCCAAGGCAATCTCGAAGCAATCAGCCATTGAAAACACTTTGAGGGTCGCTATGAGTTGGACCTGATTCAAGTGCAGGCATCTAACACCACCAAAATGTCCATGGAGCACTCTTTCCTTTCCCTGCCCTCACATCTTCACTTTCACTATCAATCCACTCATGTTCACTACAGATGAATTTGTAAGCAACTCAATTATGAAGAACACTAGTATTATTTTTTATTGGAAATTTTTAATGTACACCTTAATGTGATTCATTCTGACATGCTTTTCATTGTGACATTTCCACATATGCATTTTGTTGTACATCACTCATATAGGTTCCCCCTTCCCCTCTTGTATGCTTCCTCCCCCCATCGCAACCCCCCCACCAAAGACTTCTCTATCATTTACTTGTCTTTTTATGGTAATATTTTTCTATATCTCTTTGGGTTCCAGTTCTGTTTAATATAGAAACTTTTCCTATGAACTTTGTTTTTACCTTGTCAGAACTATTCCATGAATTTTCTAGATCATCTATAATAACATCATTCTTAGCTTTTTTCTTTTATTTTGATCCAACCTTTGTATACGATTTTTTCCTTCTTATAATTTTGATTCAGCTCCCACATGAGTGAGAACATGTGGTATTTCTCTTTCTGGGCTTTTGTTTGTTCACTTAAAATACTTTTCTCTAATTCCATCCATTTTGCTGTGAATGTCCTGATTTCATTTTTTTTTTGATTGCTGCGTAGTATTCCATTGTGTATATGTACCATAGTTTTTTTATCCATTCTTCTGTTGAAGGGCACTTTGGTTGATTCCATATCCTTGCTATTGTGAAAAGTGCTGCACTGAACATGGAGATGCAGGTGTTGCTGTGGTATGATGACCCATCTTCTTTTGGGTAAATTCCCAATAGTGTTATAGCTGGGTCATGTGGTAGATGTATTTTCAGTTTTTTGAGATACCTCCATATTGATTTCCACAGTGGTTGGACTAATTCACAGCTCTACCAACAATGTAAGAGAAGAATACTAGTATTTTAAGACCATTTAAAATCATTATCAAAATCCAAGAATGTCATTTGAAGAAGATTAAGTAAATAGAAATATTTTATTGTTGTTGTTAGGTGCCGTCGAAGCAGTATCTGACTCACAGTGACCCTGAGTACAACAGGTGAAACACTATTGTCAATGCTTCTCTGCTGTTCACAGGGTTTTCAATGGTGGATTGATTTTTGGGAGTGGGTTGCCACGTCCATCTCCCAAGCCTATAGCACCTGGTGTTCCCAGGTGGTCTCCCATCCAAGTACTAACCAGGCCCGACCCTGCTTAGCTTCCAAGATCTGACAGGATCAGATGCCACGGGGCTTTGGATGCAGGCAGAAATATTTTAGCATCTATTAATAAACAAAATCAATTAATTCAGAAAAAAACATGAAGAAAGTTTGAGCTAATACAGGGGAAGTAATGGTCATCCTAAATTATATAACATTTTAAGGATTCAGTTTTATTATTTTTATACTCTGGAAGCTCTTGGAACCTGTTTAAAAAGAGATAACTATCAATGGCATACCAAATGTCACATTATGTTACTCATTGATTTTTAAATGTTTCCCTAGGAATGTTGTTTATAGCTTTAATTTCCACTATCATACACAACAGTTTGTACGTAAAGATCCTTCTTTGCAAAAATTACCAATTATAAATTATGAAAGGTTTATTTAAATTTTACCAAAAGTTTATCTTCAGAGAATAAAGTCAAATCATCCTTTTAATTAAAACTCATAAACTGAACTTTTAAAACCAACTACAAATTAAAAGGGCTGGGATTTAGCTCAGTTGGTAGAGCGCTGCGTTGCAGTCTCTGAGGTCCTGAGTTCAATTCCCAGCACTGCAAAAATGGGAGAAGGGCCTGGCAATCCACTCCCAAGGCAATCCTGAAACAGTCAGCCATTGAAAACCCTATGAGGGTCGCTGTGAGTCGTATACTGATTCGATGGCACCTAACAATAACAACAATAAATTAAAATGCTCTATATCAACTCTAAGGCTGGGTTTAGCTCTGTTGGTGGAGTGCTGCTCCAACTCTCTGAGGATCTGGGTTCGATCCCCAGCACTCCAAAAACAGGAGGAGGACATGGCAATCCACTTGCTAAGCAATCCCAAACAATAAACCATTGAAAACCCTATGACGGTCACTATGAGTTGGGCCTGACTTGATAGCACCTAACAATAACAACATGTCAACTCGCATTTATTCAATCAGTATTTATAGAGACTTTATTATGTGGTAAACACTACCATTTTGTTGTTGTTCTTAGGTGCCATCAAGTCAGGTCTGACTCACAGCAACCCTCTTAGGGTTTTCAATGGCTGACTGTTTCTGGATTGCTTTGGGAGTAGATTGCCTTGTCCTTCTTCTGTAGTACTACCTAGAAACTATATATTTTTTAAATTTTTATTTAGTAGTACAAAGATTTTAGTTACCTATTCATACACACCTTTGAGAAACTATATTTTAGTCTCATTTTCAGCATAGTTTCATTCTTCACATATAAATAGTGTAGTGAACATTCTAAAACAGGCAGTCTCCTTACTATACATACTATCAATTTGGTCTTCACCAACACATAACTTTTTACCATCTTTTTAGATTCCAAAATACAGGTTATTACTGACTCAAACATACAAATATCATTTCATCTTAGAGTCTTTTTTGTTGTTGTTGTTGTTGGGAGGGAACCAAAAGAGCCCAATATTGGTCTTAATTTGAGTTTCTAGATTCTTATTAAGTGTGATCAGGAAAAATACTGAACCAGGCACACCCATCTTGTTTTAGAGAGGGAAGAGTAATCTTGTTTCACAAGTTCCTGGGCTTTGTTCCACAACTGGCCCAAAACAAATAAGTGTGCATGGATAAGTGTGGCAAAGAAACACCAAACTCAGTGTCATCAACAAAACTGAGTTTTCATTAAAAAATATCTAGTTATATACTATATCCATTGACTCTGAGGCCATCCTTGGAATTTTTGTTCTTTAAAAGGGCAAGTGAAGGACTGCAGTTCAAAAGTGGCCATTAGGACACAGGCTGTTGAGCCAAACTAGAGTTTTGAGATTCTTTTCAATTGTGGTCAAAAGTCAAGGGGAGAATCAGAACACTGTGAATTCAACTGTAATAATAATAATAATTTTTTAAAAAACTGAGCGGAACATCTAAGTTTTAAGCTTTCTGAGCATCTCCCCTTTATTTGATAAGGTCATTCACTGAGGATCAAAAGCTCACAGAAAAGGAATTCACCAAAGAAAAAAGAAGTCAAGTTTGCAGAAATGCTTATTGTGTAAGCTGGCACACCTGGCCCCAGGCAATAACACACCAAGTAAAATCAAAGCCCTAAAGATGGGGTGGACTGGAGTTTAGCTCAGTTGGTAGAGTGCTTGCTCTGCATGCTCTGAAGCCCAGAGTTTGATCACCAGCACTGCAAATAATAGGAGAAAGACCTGGCAGCCCACTCCCAAACCAATCAGCCACTGAAAACCCTATAAATAGCAGAGAAGCACTGACAATAGTGCCAGGCACAGCACAGTGTTGGGTAGTGTTTTGTTCTGTTGTACACAAGATTGCTATGAGACAGACCCAACTCGATAGCACCTAACGACAAAAAAAATGAGGTAAACCTCCTTTGTTCCAGGTGAAAATGACTCAAGGAATCCTCCAAAAGAACTCTCACTTCCAGTCTGCATACTGTACTTTTTCTTAAAAAACAGAATACCATAAAATGATTGATGCTGTATAAACTGTTTATTGTCAATTTTTAATTATGTTAAAAAGCATTCAGAATAAGCCAAGATAAGACAAAGGGAAATAAGCTTTACTGAGCACCTGGTGCGCATCAGCACCACATAAATGTGTGCACAGTACTTCCACTTCACCTGCAGAACTTTCTGAGGCAGGCACAGTCCCTATTTGACACTTGAAAAGCAAGTTTAGAGAGAATAAAACTTTACTTTGGGTTATGGAGCTGTGAGGCAGGAGGGTACTCAGTCCTGGTTTTGCCTTTAAGTAGCACTATATGCTTTTATGGATGTTAGTCACCTCTCTAACATTCCCTTTCCTCAGAGGCAAAATATAAACATGTTAACAACATTAATAGGTAAATTTGATCTTTCAGATCTGGTGACGGGTATTCTGTCTTACATCTCCCCCTCATACCTGTCTTTTTTGCTTTTATCCTATTTCACTGTTCTTTACTCAACTCCCCCCAAAAAGTAGGAAAAGGAGCTGACCCCAAAATAGAGTACTTAAAAGTTTAGTTTTTGTACTAGGTAACACATTTGATTTTGAAAGGAAAAGAAAAGTCCTGAACTACCTCCTAAACCTGGATTATAATAGAATTCAGAGATTTCCACATGATGCTATTTCATGATTTCAGTGAACAAGGAGTGCCAACCTCATAAAGTTTCCTCAAATATTTCAGCTCCTCATGAAAAAATAAATCCTTACTTTATTCTCATAATGAGTTTGGTAAAGAAGTGCCATTAATTACTACTGAGAAAGTACATACCAACACTACTATTAAGTGTCATTCTTAATGAGTTAGCTTCCAAAGCACTAGACAGCCAAGGAGAATGAGTAGTTTCTTCTGCACTCTGATTGTAATTCACAGAGGTACAAAGTGCACAGCAATTAGTTGGAAAATAAAACCCTAGTTTGGTAAGTAATAATCTTTGCCTTCCTTGAAAGAAACTGTCAAGTAGCACTAAGGAGATTTTTCTATAGGGCAGGACTAATTGTGAATCCCTCTTTACTAGGTCATTACTGAAAAATCAAATTAGGCCATCACCTCCAATATACTTATCAAGAGTTTAAATATTAAATAGAGAAGACAGGTTAAATAGGGTCAAATGGCTATTTTTACTATCTTAAAGTTACTATATAATTAAGAGAGGAAGAAAATGATACTAATAACTGAATGCTTACATATCACGTATAAGAGTGTAAGTTCTATGTAGATTGTTTTATTTAATGATGCTTTAGTTACATTAAAAAGTAGGGTTCACTTTCTTATTTAACATGTAAAGAGAGACTAAAAAACTAGGTAATTTGCCCAAGATCACACAGCTAATAAATGCTGATTTGGTATTTCCAATTTATATACTTGAATGAAAAGTCTAAACTCTTTATATGACAACATATCTCTCCCACCTTCTGTGTGCTGCACTAGAAATTAAAAAATTTAAAAGTCACATTCAGCAACCTATTAGAATTAAAATTTTGACTAGAGTAAAAGAAGCATACAATTATACTGGAGGTATGGAAAGGTAGCAGAAGAAATTTGTGCATCTAGTAATAAACTAAATATTCAGATAAAGTTCAGATAAAACCACTTAAGTAGAAAATGCCTTAGGATTCTGAGTAAATTATTAAAACATATTTTTGGAAAATAAGAAAATTCCTTAGAGAACAGAAATGATAAGAAAGAAAAAAAGGGGGTAAGGGTTGGAGCCTGTATTTGCCACAGAAGTATCTACTAGTACCTGGTGCCAATAACCTGGGTTTTAACAAACCATGTTTAGAGAATAAAGTTCAGACCAGAAATACAGGAATTCCCAGAAGAACAAATGAAATAAAACTTCCCCTTAGTGCAAGTCTGCAGAGATGAGTGCCCTGTTGGCTTAGTGGGGGAAACAGGGAATCTCCTCTCTGAATTCCTAAACATAAGTCTATATTCATGCACTATTGGTGACAGACTTCACAAACAAGACAAATTCATTTTTTATTAAGTATTTTGATCAGACATATTAATGGGGTACAAAGTGATAATTCATTTCACATATACACTGTGTAATTATCAAATCAGGATTCTTAAGGGTTCCATCTCAAATATTTTATAAAACAAATCTTGATTAATATGTAGAGATAACTGTACATAATTATGATGTAGAATATGATTTTTAAATCACATACAGTCTAATGAAATGCATTATGGGATTTTCATAGAATTATAACCTGTATTCTGCACTAGTTCTGTCCCTCTTTATCCCTATATGTTGCTCATCTCCCCTTCCTGATTTTCTCACCCCCTCCTCTTCCACTAGTCCCCTCCTCCCTCATGATGGGTCCCCTTGTATTTTCTAATGTTAAACATATTCAATTGTGTATGCACCTGTGTATTTTTTTCCTTTTAAAGTAGACCTAGCTCCCATAGATAAGTGAGAACATGCAGTTTTCTCTTTTGGGGTCAGGGTTATTTTGCATATAATGATGATCTCTAGTTCCATCTCTTTTGCTTCAAATTTCATAATTTCATTATTATTTACTGCTGAAAAATATTCCAGTATTGGAATGCGTGTGTATGTGTATGTATGTGTGTGTATATGTGTATATATATATATGACATTTTTTAATCCAATCAACTGTTGATGGACAATGGGCTGATTCCATACCTTTGCAATTGTGAAGAGAGCTGCAATAAACATGGAAGGACAGGTGTCCCTGGAGTGTGATGATTTGTCTTCTTTTGGGTGCCTATCTAGGAGTAGTATAGCTGGATCATATGGTAGTTCTATTCTTAGTTTTCTGAAGAAATTCCATACTTATTTCCATAATAGCTGTACTAATTTACAGTCCCACCGGCAGTGTGAAAGCCTACCCCCCATCCTCACCAGCATTTGTTGTTATTTGTTTTGTTAATGATAGCCATTCTGACTGGGCTGGGATTTAGCTCAGTTGGTAGAGTGCCGCTCTGTAGTCCCTGAGATCCGGAGTGCAATTCCCAGCCCTGCAAAAAACGGGAGAAGGACATGGCAATCCACTCCCAAAGCAATCCCAAAACAATCAGCCATTGAAAACCCTATGAGGGTCACTATGAGTCAGACATAACCCAAGGGCACCTAATCAACAACAGCAACTCTGACTAGGGTGAGATGGAATCTCAGGGTAGTTTTGATTTCCATTTCCCTGATGGTTAAGGATGATGAACATTTTTTCATATGTTTACTGGTCATTTGCACTTCTTCTTTTGAGAAGTGTCTATTTAGTTCCATTGTCCACTTATTTTTGGATTATTTGCTACTTTGGTGTTTAATTTCTTGAGTGCTTTACATATCCTACATATCAACCCTCTGTCAGGTGTATAGGAAGCAAAAATTTTTTCCCATTCTGTGGTCACTCCATTAACTCTATTAACTGTTTCCCTTCCTTTACAAAAGCTTTTTAATTTTATATATCCCAATTATCTCCCTGCAGCCGTAGCAATGTGGCATCCGATCCCATCAGATCTCAGAAGCTAAGCAGGGTCAGGCCTGGTTAGTACTTGGATGGGAGACCACCTCGACGAGAATACTTGGATGGGAGACCAGATACTGTAGGCTTGGGAGAATGACCCAGCAACCCACTCCCAAAAAACAATCTGCCATTGAAAACCCTATCAATAGCAGAGAAGCACTGACAATAGCATTTCACCTGTTGTACATAGGGTCAATATGAGTCGGATACTGACTGGATGGAATCTAACAACAACAACAACATTCCAATTATCTCATCTTGGTATTATTTCTTGGGCTCCTGGAACCCTGTTAAGAAACAACTTGCCTATGCCTGTGTGTTGGAGTATGTTCTCTACATTTGCTTCAAGTAGTTTTAAAGTTTCTGGTTTTACATTGGGATCTCTGGCCCATTTAAAATTGATTTTCATACAGGTTGAGAGACAGGTCTATTTTCATTCTTCTGCATATGGATATCCAGTTTTCCCAGCACTATTTATTAAAGAGACTATCTTTTCTCCAGTGTATGTCTTTGGCACCCTTGTCAAAGATCCGGTGGCTGTAGCTATGTAGGTGTATATATAGGTCTTCTATTCCATTCCATTTATCTTCATGTCTGTTTTTATGCCAGTAGCAATCTGGTTTTGTTACTATGACACTGCAGTTTGAAGTCAGGTATTGTGATGTTTCCCGCACTATTTTGCTGCTTAGGATTGTTTTGGCAATACAGGGTCTTTTGTGCTTACATGTGAATTTTAGCAATGTTTTTTCTATTTTTGTGAAGTATATCATTGGAATTTTGATGGGAATTGCAATAAATCTGTAGATTACCTTTGGTAGTATAGCCATTTTCACAATATAAGTTCTTCCTGTCCGTGAACAAAGGAAATCTCTCCATCTACTAGTGTGTCCTTCAATTTCTTTCCTTAGTGTTTTGAAGTTTGTGTTATAGAAGTCTTTAGGATCTTTGGTTAGGTTAATTCCTATTTAATTTTTTGGTGGGCTATTGCAAATGGGATTATCATTTTGATTTCTTTCTCTTCTTATTTGTTATTTATATAGGAATGCCACTGACATTGAATGTTTGTTATATATCCTGCTACTTTGTTAAAGGAGCTCATTAGCTATAAGAGTTTTCTAGTGGAGATTTTGGGGTCTTTTAAGTATAGGATCATGTCATCTGCAAATGGGAATAATTTACCCTCTTCATTTCTTAATTGTATCCTTCTTATTACTTTCACTTGCATCATTATTCTGACTAGGACTTTACTGAATAAGAGGAGAGAAAGTGGACATCTTTGTCTTGTTCCTGATCTTAGGATGCTTTCAATTTTTCCCCATTTAGTATAATGTTGGCTACAGGTTTGTCATATATGCCCTTTAGGATGTCCTTCTATTCCTAAGTTCTTCAGGACTTTTATCATGAAGGGATGTTGAACTTTGTTGAAATTTTCTGCATCTATTGAGAGGATCATGTGATTTCTGTCATTAAGTCTATTGATATGTTATGATACATTTATTGATTTGTCTATGCTGAACCAGCCTTGCACCTGTGCAATGAAGCCCACTTCGTAGTGGTGTATGATCTTTTCATCTGCTGCATTTGTTTTGCAAAATTTTTATTGAGGATTTTTGAATCAATGTTCATCTGGAAAATTGGTCTATAGTTCTCTTTTTGTGTAATAGCCTTATCTGGTTTTGGTATCAGGGTAACACTGGCTCATAGAATGGTTTTGTAAGTATACATTCTCTATTTTTTAGAATAATTTGAGAATAGGTATTAATTCTTCTTTAAAGGTTTGGCATAATTCAACCATGGAATCATCAGGATTTAGAAGGTTCGTTATTACTGCCTTTAATATCATAGTTTGTTATAGCCCTGTTTAATTAATTTATATCTTCTGGATTTAATTGTGGTAGTTCATAAATGTTAAGGAACTTATCCATCACTTCTGTACTTTTGTTTTGGGGTGAGTACAAGTTCTAAAAGTAATCTCTGATAATCCTCTGTATTTCATTGGTATCTGTTGTTATGACCCCTTTATTACCTCTAATTTTATTAATTTGGGTCTTCTCTCTCTTTTAGTTACTTTGGTTAAGGATCTGTCAATTTTGTTATCTTTCAAAGAAGAAACTCTTGATTTCATGGATTCTTTATATTGTTTTTATAGTTTCTATTTTGCTGATTTCTCCCTTCACCTTAATTATTTATTTTATTATGCTAGCTTTGGGGTTGGCTACTTCTTGTTTTTCTAATGCTTTAAGGTTTATCATTAAGTTATTTATTTTGGCCTTCCCTATCTTTTTGATATAGGCACTCAGAGCTATGAATTTCCCTTGTAGAACTGCCTTTGCTATATCTCAAAGGATTTGGTAGATTGTACTTTCATTTTCATTTGATTGTAGGAAATTTTTAATCTCCTTTCTGATTTCTTCATTGATTGTTCAAAAGTGTGTTAATTTCCATGTATTTGTAATATTCTTATAGCTTCTCTTACTATTGAATTCTAGTTTTATTCTACTATGATTTGATAAGATACAAGGAATGATTTCAAATTTTTTATATTTGTTGAGGCTAGTTTTGTGAACTAAACTATGGTCTATTTTAGTGGCACTGAGAACAATGTGTACTTCACATCTGCTGGACATTCAATTGGTCCATGGTTTTAAATCCATGGTTTCTTTGTTGAATTTTTGTTTTGATGGTCTATCTATTTGTGAGAGTGGGTACTGAAGTCACCCATAATTATTGTATCTGGACCTATGTGTCCCTTTATGACCAGTAATGTTTTATGAAATTAAGTGTGCTAGTTTTTGGTGCACATATATTTACAATGGTTATGTCTTCTTGGTTGATTGTTCCCTTTACTAATATAATACATAGTGATCTTCTTGGTCCCTTCTGATTAATTTAGGGCTGAAGCCAACTTTGGCAGGTATCAGTATCGTAAATTTTGCTTTTTTTTTTTTTGGCTTCCCTTGCTTGATAAGTCATTTTCCATCCTTTTATTGTCAATCTGTGTATATCCTTTTGAACAAAGTGAGTCTCTTGAAGGCAGCCAACTGTTGAACGTACTTTTTAATCCAATTTACTAATCTGATCCTCTTAACTGTTAAGATCTTTGGTGTTTAGTGTTATCATTGAAAGGAATTTGTTGTTTTGTGTAATTTTGTTGGTTATTGCTCTAGTTCATTTGAATGCTGATTGATCTTTATTGTCGCTTTATCATATTAAGATTTTGATGATTTATTAAGTTAAATGTCTTTGCTCCTTTCTTAGCTTCTGTTAGCTCAAGCTTTCCTCTCATATATTTTATTCATTCTTTTGGTTTCACATTTGGTTTTGTCTTTCTTCTTTATGTAGGATTTCCTTAAGCATCCTCTGTAATGGTGGTTTGATGGTCATGAATTGCTTACATTTTTGTTTGCCTTGGAAAGTCTTTATTCCTCCATCTATTTTAAAGGATAATTTTGCTGGACATAGTATTCTTGATTGGCAGTTATTTTCTTGAAGGACTTGAAATATATCAGCCTATGCTTTCCTTGCTTTTAGAGTCAACATTGAGAGGTATGAAAGTTATTCTGATGGGTTTACCTTTGTAGGTAAGCTGATATTTTTCTCTGGCAACTTTTAATTTTTTTTATATTTAGCATTTCAATTTAGAATGCACTGTGAACAGGATCTGTTCTGGTCTAGTCTACTTGGAATTCTAGACATCTCTGTTGCTTGGGTGTCTATTTCTTCCCCCAGGTTTGGGAAGTTTTCAGCTATCATTTCATTGAATAAGTTTATTGTGCCTCTACTTTTAGTTTTGGCT
This sequence comes from Pedetes capensis, assembly GCA_007922755.1. Lineage (NCBI taxonomy): Eukaryota > Metazoa > Chordata > Mammalia > Rodentia > Pedetidae > Pedetes > Pedetes capensis. The sequence continues at coordinate 7,312 of VMDO01007589.1, read as the reverse complement.
TCTTCTTGTACATCCTGACTTCTTAAGTTATATCACTTCATCTTGTCCCATACTTCTTGAAAGCTGTGGTCATATTCTTTCTCATTTTTTGTCCTTAGTATCTGAGTAAATTAAGTCTTCAACCTTGTCTTCCATCCCTGATAGTATACCTTCTGCTTGATCCAGTCTGTTTGTGTTACTTTCTATTATAGTTTTTATTTGATTGTATTTTTTTAATTCCAGCAATTCTATTTGATTTCTTCAAGATCTTGATTCCTCTGCTGAATTTTCTTCTAAGACAGATACTTTTTTTTTTGTCAACTAATTCAATTGCATTCATCTGCTTACTTGTGTTTTCTTTGAGGTCATTTATAATTTTTCTAAGTAACTTTCAAATTGTTTGGCATTTCAAGCATTTCATTATCTTTTATTTCAGTTATTGAAGGGTTATGGTCATTAGGGAAAGTCTCTTCATCTTGCTTTTTCATATTTCTTATGGTCCAAAGTTGGGTTTGAGGCATTTCTTAGTATGGTTATACCTTAATAATTTATTTGGGGATATTCTTGGTGAAAAGCCTTCTTTTGAGATTTTGATCTTCAATATCATTCAGAGTAGAGAAAGGAATCTGATTCTTCAGTAGTAACTTCAACCAAAATCACATTTAATCTAATTTGGGGCTAGGTATATTACTTTAAAAACTGCCTGCAGAATGGAGTTGGTAGGGATAGTGATGAGTAAGTTTTGGAGCTATATATTGATTGTAGTAAGAAATATCAATATTAGAGGTGTAGATGTCAGAGGGAAAAGATGGAAAGTTGGAAGGAAAGAACTGGATTAGATAAGAGTAAGTGAGAGAAGGAAAAGGGTAGTAGAGTGTTGGATAGAGGGTAAGAAGAGAGCAAGCAAAAATAAATGTGATTATATAGTGCATAAGAATCTACTTAAAGTCATCACAAATTGTAATAGGTAAGATTAATATAAGCATATAGGTTCTCTTTTCTCTTCCTTTTTCCCTTTTTTGTAATCACTATATTTGGAAAGTATTGAAAGTATTGTTATGGAATTATTTAGGATGGACTAAAAGAGGAAAATGGTTGAAGATGTGATAAATTAAAAGAGTTGAGGAGGATAAAATTTGGAGAGAAGAAAAGAAGGAAAACAACAACAAAAAAACAAAACACAAAACCAAAAACCAAGGCCATAAAAAAAAAAAAAAAAAAAAAAGGGAAAAAAAAAAAAAAAAAAAAAAAAAAACCAGACTCAGCACACCACACTGTCTACAGCAGTCTCTTTTAGGAGTCTTTCAGCCAAGGCCTTCCCAGAAAGTCCCGCCTATCTGCTGGCTGCCTTCTGATGGATTTCACAGTAGCCAAGAACGCCATTACTGAGATCAGTCTTACAAATTGCAGGCAGGGCCTTTAATTTGTTCGGATCATATATACCCTACCCTGCTTTCCTGCGATTACCTTCATGGCTGCTGGTGCCATGAAAGTCCAGTTCACAGAGAATGAGCACATCTTTTTAGTTTCCCAGACTATACCTTCCCTGTGGGTGCTGAGATAATCCAATTCACAAAGAAGAAGTGGGTCGCATCAGCTTCCCTGCTCACATCTTCCCCAGGGATGCAGAGATTGTGCATTACCCATATCCCAGCAGCTAGCACCAGTTGTGCCCAAGTGCTGTACTTTTTCCCACTCTGGTGGAGGTCGCAGACCCTGTGTTTGCCCTTGGTGGGCGGTCTTCACCACTGTTTTCCCAGTTTCTGAGCTGGACACTCTCAAAGAGCACTGGAACAGCTTTCTAGTTCACCAGAATCACTCACTATTATGCATTCATCACAGGCATTCGGAAACTACTACTGTCTGTGGTATGCCTGGGAAACTGGCACTTATTCCTTTATGGTGCAGTTCATTAAGTGTGGGCACGGTATCCCCACTCCTCTGTATGCAGGGCAGTGGATGTGGCCCACCAAGGAGTCTCTATTCCTTGTGGTCTCTGGAGCCCACTCAGCCCTGTACTAGTGCCATCTCTCCTAGGTTGGGGAATTCCTCCTCTGATGTGACACGTGGCTGCTGCCAATTCCACTTGCCTCTTCATGTTGGGTGATTTCTCTGTTTCCTGCTTGCAGTGGGCAAACAGCCCACACTTTTGTGGTTTCCACAGCTCTCCTGGGCTCCTCTGCTCAGAAAAGAGTCCAAGATGTCTCAATCCTGTCTTTTGTTTTTACCAGTCACACGGAGACTGGATTCATTTAGCCAACTTAACCAGAAGTACCCAAATTCATTTTAAGCAGTCCTAGGTTAAGGCTGTGCTCTCAAGCAAATAATGACATGAATACTACCAAGAGCAAAGCAATTTAAAAACAGGCTTCAAAGAAGTCCCATGGATAAAAACAAACATAAGCTCCCAATCAAACCACCAAAGATATAAGGGGTAACTAGTAAGAGTCAACAGAAAAAATAAGTTACAGAAAAACACCCACTAAAATAATACAGATATTATATTAAGACAATAGAATATTTAAACTTAAAGACACAAAAGAAATTACCAAAAGTATTCTGAAGAAATAAAATACTATCAAAATTGGTCATGAATATTTCAAAAATTGACCAAGCCCCTTTCTTGAGGCTCAGGAACGCAAGGACTGCCTAAAACTGAAGCTGAGGAGAAAAGAGAATTCAAATACACCTTTTACCCCACAATGAACCCTGTACTGAATAGCAAGGACCAGTAGAAAACAGCAAGAATACAGACTGACTCCTGTGGAACAGGTTTACAGGACTGGGTGAAAGATGGGACTGGGTGAAAGCTGAGCCTGGGTCAGGAACACTGAGAAAATCCTTTTGCATTCCAGGCCTCACATTAAGCTCAAAGGAGTAGCCACAGTCTGCCACCGAAGACATTTGAAGCCTGTGTTGCACTCATGGTAACTACAGCAACAACAAATTTCAAATCTAGCTCCATTACTGACAATACTAACAATTTCCTCTATATTAAGGACCTTAAAGCAAAAGAGAAATAACCACTATGGGTACAGGTTGAGTATCTTTTATCTGAACATTTCAGATTTTGGAGATTTTCAGATTTTGGTATCTTTGCATATACTTTACCAATTGAGCATCGCTAATCTGAGAGGACCGAGTAGCCAACCCCAAAATAATCTGTCATGAAAAACCCATGAATAGCAGAGAAGCGCTGTCAAATATAGTTCCAGAAAATGAGCCCCGCCCCCAGGCTGTAAGGCATTCAAAATGACTGGGGATGAGTTAGCTCCTCAAAGAAGAGTCAAATTTAATGATGGATGTGGAGTAAAGCCCTGGGACCTCCACTTACGAATCTGGCATGACTCGAAATAAGAAGAAACAAGGTGGCTACAGCAATGAGCTCAACATGAAAAAGTTCACATGCATGGCACAGTGTTGGGTAGTGTTTCATTCTGTTGTACACAGGGTAGCTATGAGTCAGAGTTGACCTCATAGCACCTCCCAAGAATCTGAAATGCACCAAAATGCAAGACTTTCTGGCACAAAAAGTTTTATATTTTGGAGAACTTCAGATTCTCAGATTAGGTATGCTCAACCTGGTTTTTGTTTGTTTGTGGTTTTATTTCTTGGTTTTAATTTCTTTTAAGTACTTGGGAGTTTAACCCAGGGCCTTCCACATACTTTGCAATTGCTCTACCATTGGGCTACATCCCCAATCCACTTTTTATTTATTTTGTTTTGAGTCGGGATCTCACTAGGTTATGCAGGCTGCCTCTGGGCTCAAACTCACAATCCTCCTACCTCTGCCTCCAGAGTCACTATAATTACAGATGTGTACACTCTGCCTGGCCTCTCAACCTGTATTAATTTTATTTACCTAAATCTCGATTGTTCTTTAATATACATGACATTTTATTTAAAAAAATTACAAGATAGAAAAAGTAAGAGTGAGGCAGGAGGAACCATCATCAACAGATGACACAGCCAATAGAAACAGACCCAAAAATAGTCCTGTATCAGACAGGATCTTTAAAACAACTATAATTAGTATGATCACATTTTAACCAAAATATTATCAACCTGTGTATAGGGGAAGACAGATATTACCAGAGCAATGAAGATTATATGGAAGAATCAAATGCAAAATGTTTGAAATATACACCAAAGCTACAAATTGAGGAAAAAATATTGACAAAACCTATATCCAATAAAGAAGTTTCAGCCAGAACTCTTCCTACTCAATAATCAACCTGACAGAAAAAAAATTAGCAAAATCTAAAAACCAAGGCATGCTGTTGCACACTTGCAATTCTAGCACTCAGGAGGCCGAGGCAGGAGGACAGGCATAAGTTCAAGGCCAGCCTGGTTACATAGAGGGTTGCAGCACAGACTGGGATACAGTAAGACTGTTTCAAAACAACAACAGCAACAAAAAACAACAAAGCAAAATCTTGAACAAATACTTCACAGAAGAAACTACGAATGCCCAATAGGTACTTGAAAAACTGTTCAATAATATTAGTCATCAGAGTAGTGCAAATAAACCCACAATCATAAACTGTTTCATATCCATTTGGAATGTTGTTGTGGCTAACATCAAAAAAACCTATATCAGCAGGGTGCAGTGGCGCACGCCTGTAATCCCAGTGACTCAGGAGGCAGAGGCAGGAGGATTACAAGTACAAGACCAAAGGCAGTGGTTGTAGTTTAGCGAAACCCTGTCTCAAAAAGTAAAAAAAAAAAAAAAAATGAGCTGGGGGTGCAGCTCAGTGGTATAGCACCTGCAAAGCATGCAAGCACAAGGCCCTGAGTTCAACCCCCAGTACTGCAAAAAAATTTTTTTTTAATTAAAAAAATTAAAAACCTATAATATCAAATGATGGTAGGGATGTGAAACAACTGTAATTCTCATATATTGCTGGTGGGAATCCAAAATTTTACAGTCACTTTTTAGGAAACAAGTTTCTTATAAAATGAAACACATACTTACCATATGATCCAGCAATGCCACATGAAGGAATTCTTCCAAAAGAGATGAATATATATGTCCACACCAAAACTTGTCTGTGGATTTATTCATAATAGCCATAAATGTAATGAACTCAATTGCCCATCAACTAGCAAATATTTTTTAATTGTATATTTATACAACAGACTAAGAAGCAAAACAATGAGTTACTAATACACCCAAAAGCCTAGGTGAATCTGAAAAGATTTAGTCTTAAGTAAAATGATGATAAAAGATTAAATACTGTATGCTTCCATTTAAATGACATTCTGGAAAAGATAAAACTAGGGAGAGAAAACAGATCAGTTGTTCCCAGGTCCTGATGATTCGGGGGAAGAAAGCTATTCTTTTAAATAAAAAAAGTTAATTAAATTTTCAAGACTAACCACAAATAAAAGTGACATCTTTCATTTATTTGATCAACAAATATGGAATGCTAACAGTGTGGAATGGCTGAGGCTTAGCTCAGTTGGTAGAATGCTGCTCTGCACTCTCTGAGGCCCTGAGTTTGATCCCCAGCACCACAAAAATGGGAGACGGACTTGGGAGCCCACTCTTGGAACAATCCCAAAATGAACAGCCATTGAAAATCCTATGAATAGCAGAGAAGCACTAACATAGTGCTGGGCATGGCAGAGTCAGGGAGTGTTTTGTTCTGTTGTACAAAGGGTGGCTATAAGTCAGACTCGACTCAAGGACACCTAACAACAAACAACAGTGCAGAAGGCACTATTCTAGACATTGTACAAGAAAGAATTTTATTTGCATAAGTTCTCATTTTCAGAAAAGTAACTGATGATAACAAACTCATTTAGTATGAGTTTTCCACATGCAACTGAATATTCATAATTCTCAATACTTTTCCAACTTCTTACCAAATTGTTATAAAATACCCTGTATTTTCTCATGATAGTTGGTTATACATTTATTAGCATGGACCATATAAAGCTGTAATGTAATCAGTAAAATGGTTCTTTGCTATGTTTCCAAAACAAGGACTCAGAAGAAAGCTGTAAAATTAATCAGTGGTTATACACACCTTCTTATTGTAACACAAAATAATCAATGACTAAGTTCCTAGTCAAAACACCTGCCATTTTTGGCAGCTTTTACTGTTCAAGAAGTGGTGGCACATGCCTGTAATCCCAGCGGTTTGGAAGGCGGAGCCAGGAGGATCACAAGTTCGAGATCAGAGGAAGTCTGCATAACTTAGCGAGACCCTGTCTCAGAAAGTAAAGAAAAAAAAAGGGCTGGGGGTGCAGCACAGTGGTCCAGCACTTGCAAAGCATGCAAGTGCGAGGCCCTGGGATCAACCCCCAGTACCACACACACACACACAAAAAAAAGAAGAGCTTTCCCAACATGCAGACAAATGAGTTATTCATCTTGAAAATACAGATGATTGCTATGGAGACTTAACTGACTAGTAGTTTCATATTTCTAATGCAAGAACTAAAAGACAACAAGTTAAAAGTCTTATTTAATTTCCATCTGTATCATTAGTGGAAAACTTATGGCACTCCTTAAAAGGTTTATTTCATTCAGATATTTAAAAATGGAATATCCACTTGTCAAAGAAGTTTTATTAGATATTGTAATTCCTTCTGACATTTTTTAATTATAAGTTTTGTACTTTAACAAGATCCTATTTTTTTATATCAACCTTTGGGAATTTTTAATTTTTCTATTGGAAGCTTTCCAGGAACAATGTTGATAATGTTTTGGCTTAGAAGTACAACTAATTCCACATTCTCTGATAACACTTCGGAAAATGGGAACACCAGAACACCTAATTGTGCTCATGAGAAATCTGTACATGAACCAGGAGGCAGTTGTTCGAATAGAACAAGGAAACACTGAGTGGTTTAAAGTTGAGAAAGGTGTGCGTCAGGGCTGTATACTCTCACCCTATCTCTTCAATTTATACGCTGAGCAAATAATCCAAGAAGCTGGACTTTATAAGGAAGAACGTGGCATTAAGATTGGAGGAAGACTCATCAACAACCTGCGTTATGCAGATGACACCACTTTGCTTGCTGAAAATGAAGAGGATTTAAAACATTTACTGATGAAGATCAAAGATCATAGCCTTCAATATGGGTTACGACTAAACATCAACGAAACAAAAATCCTTACAACTGGGGTCAGCACGCAACTTCACATTAAATGGAGAAAAGATTGAGGTTGTCCAAGATTTTGCTTTGCTTGGCTCTATAATCAACACCCGTGGAAGCAGCAGTCAAGAAATCCAAAGACGCATTGCTCTAGGAAAAGCTGTGGCAAAAGATCTCTTTAGAGTATTGAAAAGCAAAGATGTCACATTGAAGACGAAGGTGCGTC
>VMDO01007588.1:0-90096 GCA_007922755.1 Pedetes capensis | reverse complement strand
AAAAAAAAAAAAAAAAAAAAAAAAAAAAAAAAAAAAAAGGGGGGGTCCTGGGGTGCAGCGCGGCAGTCCAGCACCTACCAGACAAGCAGGAACAGAGCCCTGAATTCAAACCCCCATAGAAGGAAAGAAAAGAAGAAAAGAAAAATAATTATAGTACTAATAAATTAAGATAAAAATTTAAAAAAAGTAAAATACAAAAAGAGAAAAAATAGAATAAAATATAAAATTCCAGACCTCACGCATAGACTCTCCCCCATACATATAACAACTCTTGCAGTCAGGTGCAGTGAAGGACGCCTGGAATCCCTGTGACTTGCGGGATGGGGGCAGGAGCGTCTCAAGCCCAAAATCTCTGCAGCCCAACAAGTGCCTATCTCAAAAAGCAAAAAATGTATGGGCTGGGGCCACAGAGTGTCAGTCCAGTTTCCACAAAGGAAGCAGGCTCAAGACCCTGTTAACAGTAAAAACATATTATCTTGAGGATGGAGCCTGAACTAATTATTACACCCAGTTCGACCAGGTGGATTCTATAATGCAGGGTGCTATGTTCCCGAGCTCAGGGTGGCAGTATTTCCACACAATCCGCAGTAACCATCGGTCTCATTGGGTCCATATAGCCAAGCTCTTCATAACAATCTGGATTTAATTGGGGCCCCGAGTGCCCAAAGAGACTGTTCCACGAAACACTCGCGACTACTGTACTGTTCGAGAGGCAGTGGAACCTGTGGGGTCTTCCCTGAAGTTCTCCCTGTCCCATGTAGATCGGGCTCCAATTCCCCAAATCAGAGATTTCATCCCTACTACCTTGTCCTGTGCTGTAGTCGCGCTCGGAACTTCTCTGCTGGTGGTGAACTGCTCCACCAGTTTCCCCCGAAAAGAAGCTCCCCGGTCGCGCGCAACTTAGCCGCCTCCACAAGCCCCAGACCTCTCCGCAGCACAGTGGGGTGGCTTGGGCTCACCTCTGATGTGTCTGGGATCCGGGCATATGTGTGCCCAAATTTCTGTGGAGTTCGCGACCATAGGCCTGACCCGCCGCAACAGAAGGGAGGGGAGCCTCGTCTTAGCTCTAGACGTGGATCGCTGGCACCGGCTTCCCCGTTCGCTCCGAGGCCGCTATAGATCGCGTTTATGGGCCCCCTCACGGTGACTCACCTAGGAACTGCAGCCTGTGTCCTGCAGGTGTGGTGAGAGTGTGCTGCCAAGGTTGCACTCCGTGTTGGGTCTGGGCCCGTGGGTGCGTGTGCGTGAAATCCCCTCCAAGTCTCTGGGATTCTATCCTCTGTCCATGTGATGGCGAAATGGCAGCGGTCCTGCTGCTGGCCACTGGGTAGCTCCTCTGAAGCCTAATCCTTGATTTCAGTGCACACCTAGTTTCATTCTCTATCTCTCAAACTAAATTATCTCTGTTTCTATTTATTCAATTTGATTTTTAAACCCCTAATCGAGGCTTCTTTTTGCTCCGGAACAGAAGGTGTGTGTTATCTGTCCGCCATCTTAACTCCACCCCTATCGCTTTGCTTTTAAAAAGGTCTTTTTTCAATATTGAGAGGTTGAATCCAGGGTCTCACATATGCTTTTCAAGCACCTCTGAGCTATATTCCAGCCAATTTTTTACTTTTTATTTTGAGGCAGTGTTTTGCCAAGTTACATAGGCTACCTCTGGCCTTGAACCTGCAATCCTTCTGCCTCCACCTCCCAAGTTGCTGGGATTGCAAGCATGTGCCACCATGCCTGGCTTAAAAATAGGTTATATATATATATATATTCCTATATATCTATATCTATATCTGTAAGCTTTACACACACACACACACACACACACGGTACATGTCTTTCAGCTTATGCTGTGGGGGATTGTGTGTTGCTGTGATGTTGAAAGCTATGCCACTGGTATTTCAGATACCAGAAGAGCTTTCCATGGCAGACATGTTTCAGCTGAGCTTCCAGACTAAGGAAGACTAGGGAAAAGGACCCAGAAGGCCACTCCTGAAACAATTAACCATTGGAAACCCTATGAAAAACAGAGAAGCACTGTCAGATGTAGTGTTGGAAATTGAGCCCCCAGCTTGGAAGACATTCAAAAGATGACTGGCAAAGAGGTACCTCCTCAGAGAAGAGTCGACCTTAATGATAGGAATGGAGTAAATCCCCTTGAGACCTCCATCTGAAAATGGGGCATGATCAAAATTAGAAGAAACACAGTGGCTGTAACAGTGGGCTCAAACATTAAAAAAAAATCATTTGCTTGGTGCAGTGTAGGCAGTGTTTTGTTCTGTTGTAAATAGGGTTAGTATGAGTCAGACTCAACTAAATGGCACCTAACAACAACAATATATATGGTATGTATAGCAAATATATATGGTATATACACACATATAGTAAGTATATATGGTAAATATATGTGGTATATATATACATACATATATATATGTATGTATGGATGTATGCTAAGTTAGTACAGTATTTATTATTAGCTGGTTTTAAACTTTAAAGAGAATACATGTGGTTTTTTAGGACTTGCTTTTATTACTTAACATGTATAATTCAGATTCATACATTCTGTGATAGCTACAGTTCATTCATTTATATTGCTATAAACCATTTTGAAATTTGAATATATCATTTGATCCAAGGTATTAAGATTTTTGCTAATAAAATTGTGCTGCCATGAACATTTGTGTGCATGCCTGCTAGTGTTCATGCACAAGATTTTCTTTTACAAGTACACTTAGGAATGGAATTGGGAATACTCTGTGCAAATGTTCAATCTAACAAGTTGACTTTACTATCTCTCTCTCTCTCTCTCTCTCTCTCTCTCTCTCTCATCTATCTCTCCATGTACTTATCTGTATCAGTCAGCTGTTATCACTGTAGCAGAAAAATCAACCCAAACAAACTTATGGTGAAAGAAGTTTACTGGGAGATCACAGTTACAGAATCAGTCCATAATGGTGGCAGGGGAGCTATGGCAGCAGCAGCAGCCGCAGGGCCTGTGGCAGAAGACCAGGAACAGGGAGAGACCAAGGGTTCAGATCTGGGGTAAAAACTTCCAAAGACCTACCCCAGGGAGCTGATTCTGCCAAAGGCCTGGCCCCAGGGAGCTACTTTTACAAAGTAAGAATCCCACCTCCAAAACTTTCATAACCTCCCAGGATAGTGCCACCAGCTGGGGACTGAACATTAAAGCACATGACCTTTGGGGAACATTTTATATTCAAGCCATGACATTATCTTTGCTGCATGCACAAGGTTATATTTAATTGTGATATAATAAAGAATACATTTTTGGCCTATGTCCCCAGTGGGAGAGCAGTTCAGGGCTGCTGTTATATTGGGTAGCACCACAGAGCATGGTTACAATCTGGCACCCAGTACTTGTAGCTATTGTCTGAGGTGAGGGAAGTCTTATGGGACAAGGCTTTCAACCTGTGAACTCTGAGGCCAACTTCAGGTAGTTAATTTCAAAATTGAATTGTATAATCAAAACAATGCTGAGATTCCACCTAACTCCGGTAAGAATGGTTAAAATCAACAAACAAATAATAACAAATGCTGGTGAGATTGTGGAGAAAAAGGACCCATTTTACGCTGCTGGTGGGACTGTAAAATATTTCAACCACTTTGGAAATCAATATGGAGATACCTCAGAAAACTAAAAATAGAACGACCATGTTGTTGTTAGATGCCATCGAGTCAAGTCCAACACATAGCAACACTCGTAGGGTTTTCAATGACTGACTGTTTCAGGATTGCCTTGGGAGTGGATTGCCACATCCTTCTCCCATTTTGCAACACTGGGAATCAAACTTAGGACCTCAGAGACTGCAGAGCAGTGCTCTACCAACTGAGCTAAATCCCAGCCCAGAATGACCATTGTTGTTGTTGTTGTTGTTAGGTGCCGTTGAGTCGGTATCCGACTCATAGCGAACCTCATAGGGTTTTCAATGGCTGACTGTTTCAGGATTGCCTTGGGAGTGGATTGCCAGGTCCTTCTCCCATTTTTATGGTGCTGGGAATTGAACTCAGGACCTCAGAGACTGCAGTGCAGTGCTCTACCAACTGAGCTAAATCCTGGCCCCTAGAATGACCATAGGACCCAGCTATACCACTCCTGGGAATGTATCCAAAGGGAGGCAAGTCCTCATGCCACAAAAACACCTGCATCTCCACATTTAATGCAGCAGTCTTCACAATAACAAGAATATGGAACCAACCAAGATGCCCATCAACAGAAGAATGGATAAAAAAAATTATGGTACATATACATAATGGGATGTTACTCAGCAATAAAAAAGAATGAAATAATGTCCTTTGCAGTAAAATGGATGGAACTAGAGAATATCATTTTAAGTGAACAAATAGGCTCAAAAAGAGAAATACTATATGTTCTCAATCATATGTGAGAGCTGAATCTTACTTAAAGGAAGAAAAAGCTTATATATACATAAATTGTTGTTAGGTGCCGTCGAGTTGGTATCCGACTCATAGCCACCCTCATAGGGTTTTCAATGGCTGACAGTTTCTGGTTTGCCTTGGGAGTGGATTGCCTTGGGAGTGGGTTGCCAGGTCCTTCTCCCATTTTTGCAGTGCTGGGAATTGAACTTGGGACCTCAGAGACTGCAGCACAGCACTCTACCAACTGAGCTAAATCCCAGCCCATTATAAATAAGCAGATACATCAAAATGCTCAATTAAACTTAGCAAAGAAGGGAAAATATAAAGAGTAGTAAAGTATGGAGGGGACTAGCAAAGGGAAGTGAAGTTGTGGAAGGTGGGAAGGGGAGGAGAAACTATGTAAATGGATAAAGGAGGAGAGCAAAATCTCAATGTAAATCGTACAACTTCATGAGTGCTTGGAAAAAATAGGGGAATATAACCCATATACATATAAGTTTTACTACATATTGGTCAAAAGTTTCCATAAACTTTGTAAGTTGGTGAAAGTGTAACCAAAAGTGATGTAATAGTTGCATAATGGTAAAAACAAATGCTGTATTACTCTGTACCCCAGCAACGTTTACCAATAAAGGGGGAAAGAACAGAAAACTAGAGTTATTAGGGGGTAATAGGCAGGAAGAAAGGGAACTCAGAGGCCTTTGTAGCCACTTATTTCCCAGCCATTTGCCTTCCAACCATGTACTTCCCAGCCACTTGAGATATGAATATCAATGTAAGCTCCCTCTGAGACAAATGCCTTGATCTATTGATCAGTACTTTCCTATAAGGAGAAAGCAGAGGACTAAAATCACCCCTGTAATTAGCAATGAAGGATGATAAAGATTATCAAAACCTACCAACTCCCAAAAAATGAAAAAGATATTGTTCAGTGGAGCTTGTTTTCTTATCAAGATTACAGCATCTGGATTCCTAACCTTTTTTGAAATGTTAGCTTCTGGGCCCATTCCATAGAAGGCACTGGGGAGTCCACCAGCCACTGTGCATAGACCCCAGGAATGTTTCTTCCCTCCCTTGAGGGCACAAATTTCACTATAAAAGACACATTTGACCTCAGCACAAGGCAGCAGTAGCCCTTTCCTATTGCCCATCTTCATGTCTTGGTGTACTATTGTTAATATCTGTGTCCATATTCTCTATCTTTAATAAACTTAATCTATATTCTCTATTCTTAAAAAAATTGAATTACACTGTAACATCCCCAGTTGGTGTCCAGAGAGGATCAGAGAAGTGGTTGGTGTGAGGAAAAAACTCATATTTTGTGTCAGAAATATTGTCAGTAAAAACAGCTCTAATCTTTATCCTGAATTTCTGCATAATTTTCTTTAAAGTGTGCCTCTTATAAACAACATGTTGTTGTACTGTTTTTCTTTTTATCATCCAAACCAAGAATTCAATTTACATTTGTTATAATACTATTGAAATTTTTATTTTTTGTAGTACTTGGGAGTTGAACCCAGGGCCTCACACATACTTTGTAAATGCTCTACCACGTGGCTGCTCCTCAAACCCATTTTTAATTTTTTAATTTTAAGACAGGGCCTAAGTTACCCAGGCTGCCTCTGGCCTTGCATTTATGATCAGCCTCCCAAGTCACTGGGATTATAGGCATGTGCCACTTTCCCTGACTAGTTACTGTTTAGCACTCATTCTTGACATTTTACTTCATGTTTTCACTATTTTTTATTTTAGCCATTCCGTTAGGTATGTAGTTAGACCTCATTGTGGTCCTTATTTTCCTAATGACTAGTGATGTTTAAGGGAGAAGGACCTGGCAACCCACTCCCAAAAAATAATCAGCCATTGAAAACCCTATGAATAGTAGAGAAGCACTGACTTGATGGCACCTAATAACACAACAACAACAGTGATGTTTAACTTCATTATATCTATTTATTTGCCATCTGAATAGATTTTTTAGTAAAATGTCTGTGTATGTCCATGTTCTAATGGACTGTTTGGTTTTTTTGTGTGTTTTAAGTGTTCTTTAGGTACTATAAACACTAATTCTTTGTCAGATAGTGTTTGAAAATATTTTTTTCCCAGTCTGTAACTTTTCTTTTCTAGATCTGTCCAAGAGCAAAAGGATTAACTTTGATGAGGTATAATTTATTAATATTTCCTTTTACAACTTATAAATTTTTTATTTTATGAATTATGCCTAAAGTCTAAGAACTTGTTGCCTACCCTTAGATTTCCAATAATTTTTTCCTTTTTTTTCTAAAAGTTTTGTAACTTGATGTCTTACATTTAATTCTGTGATTTAGTTTTTCTATAAGATATGAGAGGTTGTAGATTATTTTTCTGGCTATAAATGTCTAATGGCTCCAGCACCATTTGTTGCAAAGGCTGTTTTTCTTCCATTGATTTACTTTTGCATCTTTATAAAAATTAAGTTAGACATATCTCCTGGGTTCTGTGTTCCATTGACAAATGTGTCTGTGTTTCTGCCAATGTCATATAGTCTTAATTACTATAACTATGATTACTATAGCTATATGATAAGTCTTCCCCCATGTGTCTGTCTGTTGTGCTGTGGGAGCTTGTGTGTTGCTGTGATACTGAAAGCTATGCCACTGGTATTTCAGAATGAAGCAGGGCCACCCTTGGTGGACAGGTTTCAGCTGAGCTTCCAGATTAAGACAGGCTAGGGAGAAGGACCTGGCAGCCCATTCTCAAAATGATTAGCTATTGAAAACCCTATGAATAGTAGAGAAGCACAGTTAAATATAGTTCTGGAAGATGAGCCTCTAGGCTAGAAGGCATTCAGAAATGACCATGGAAGAGTTGCCTTGTCAAAGTAGAGTCAACCTTAATGATGAGACTGGAATAATGCCCCTTGGACCTCCATTTCCTGATGTGGCATGACTCAAAATGAGAAGAGCATGACTCAAAATGAGAAGAAACAACAATGGGCTCAAACATAAAAAGATCATGTGCATGGCACAGTATTGGGTAATGTTTCATTCTATTGTATGTGGGGCTTAGTATGAGTTTGATCCAACTCAATATCACCTAACAACAAGAGCATATGGTAAATCTTAAAGTCAGGTAGACTGATTCCTCTCGGTTTCTTTGCCTTTCCATGTAAATTTTATAATAATATTATCTATATTTACAAAAAGTCTTGCCAGGAGTTTCATAGGAATTGCATTAAACCTGTATATTTATTTGGGAAGAACTGACACATTTACTATGTTGAGTTTTCCAATCCAACAACATTGTGTGTCTCCATAATTATTTTGTTCTCTGTTCTACGGTTATTTTTAACATACAAGTCTGTCTTTGTCATGTTGCAGCTATAAAAAAAATCATAGACCATGTAATATAAACAATAAATATTTAATTCCCACAATCCTGGGAGCTGAGAAGTCCAAGATCATTGTGCTGGCCAATTTGGTTCTCAGTTTTCAGATAAATGTCTTCTTGCTGTGTTCTCACATGAAAGGGACAGAGCTGTGGTATTTTCTTCTTCTTATAAGTGTATTAATCTTATTATGCAGATTTGTCCTCATGACCTCATCTAAACCTAATTACCTCTTAAAGGCCTTACTTCCTAACACCATCACATTGTGGGTTAGAGAATATATATATATATATATATATATATATATATATATATATATATATGCGCACACAAACATTCCATAACAAAGTCATGAACATTCTTTGTTTAATTTATACCTAAATATTTAATTTTTTGTGTGATTGTAAGTTGTATTACATTTAAATTTTGGTGTTTACATGTTTGGTGCTCATATGTAGAAATATAATTAATTTTGTATATTTATCTTATATTCTGTGACCTTGCTGAAATAGTTAATTAATTCTAAGAGGGTCTTGTTTTTGTTTTGTATTCCTGGGAACTCTTTATAAGGACACATCACTATGCTGAATGAGAATGATAAATGGATGTTCTTGCTTTGTTCCTGATTTTCATGAAAGCATTCATTTAGTCACTGTTAAGTATGGGGCTAGCTGTCGGGACTTTTATAGATGCTCTCTATTCAAATGGAGGAGAGTTTCTCCTTTATTTCTACATTTCTGAGAGTTTTATAATGAAATAAGTATTGAATTTTTTTCATATGATTTTAATGTATCAATTGACATGATCATATAAACTTCCCTTTTTGGCTTGTTAATATGTTAGATTCCACTGATTGATTTTTGAATATTGAATCAGTCTTGTATATTTAGAGGAAAATCCTCTTAGTTATGGTGTATAAATTGTGTGTGTGTGTGTGTGTGTGTGTGTGTATGATATCTTTGTATGCTTTTGGTATCAGGGTAATATTTGCTTCCTACAGTGAACTGGGAAGGATTTCTTCATCTATACTTCAAGAGATTGTATAGAACTGATGTTAATTTTTCTTTAAACACTTGATAAAATTTTCCAGTGAAACCATTTGAAAGTTTCAAAATGATGAATTTGGTCTCACTTTAGCTTGAGCCCTAATATTTTCTGTTGTGCTTGGCTAGAATAAGAGCTGTTACTGTTTAAGTTTCCTGTCTTAGTTAGGTGAAGTGGCTCATGCCTGTAATCCTAGCAACTTTTGAGGTGGAGGCAGGAGGATTGCAAGTTTGAGGCCAGAGGTAGCCTGTGTAACTTAGCAAGCGTCTCAATTTAGAAAATAAAAAAAAGGGACCAGGGCTGTAGCTCAGTGGCAGAGCACTTGCAAAATATGCACAAAGTCCTGAGTTAAGCCCCCCAAACACATACTTCACATAAATAAATAAATAAATAAATAAATAAATAAATAAATAAATAAAGTTTCCTATCTTGCTGGCTTTTCCCTTTTCTCATTTTTTGGCTGAGAGAATAGTTTTTTGTTGTTGTTTTGTCTGTATCTATTGATGTTTTCAGGTTCCCACCTTCTTCAGGTCTAAGTCTGTGTTGTATGAGGCCAAAAGAAAATCCAGGAAACTCACCTCTGTCATTCCTTGATTCCTCACGTCCCTGGCTGGTCTGCCTTCTTCTCTCCACCTTTCAGAGTCTTCTTATGTTAGTTTTAGATGAAACATTTAGGACTTTAAATGGTACTGAGTGAGAGTAATAGGGAAATTCAGGTTTACCCTAGTTTCCTAGAAGTAGAAGTCTAGAGAGAGTTTTAACATTTCCATTTTACTGAGGAGAATCTCATATTGGAAGATGTTAACTTTTCTAAGGTCACATAGAAAGTGAGGCTTAGCGAAGGATCAAACTCAGGTTGTGAAGTCCTGGATGTCAGGGTGAAGGGCAGTCCTTTCCAGCATCTTTTTCTTTTCCTATTAACTTGAGTCCTCTTTTCAACATCCACACCAAGTGATCATCACTGAGGTTGTGTCAGAAAGTTATCAGAAAGCAACTTCTATTTTCCTACTTCTTGCACCAAAGCATATCCCTTGCTGGGTAGCATAAGTCTCAGCTTATTGTACAGGGCTAAAGTGTCCTGTTGCTCAATGTTTCCATAATTTCCATTCCCATGCTAGACAAATGTGGGTGATCAGTTGCTGTCAGTTGATCCTGGCATTTAAAGCCCATATTGTGCTCCGTACAATCTGTACACAGACGAGGAGGCAGTTGCTTGAACAGAACAAGGAAACATTGCTTGGTTTAAAGTAGAGAAAGGTGTGTGTCAGGGCTATAGTCTTTCACCATATCTCTTCAACTTCAATGTTGAGCAAATAATCCGAGAAGCTGGACTTTATGAAGGATGTGACATCAGGATTGGAGGAAGACTTGTGAACAACCTGTGTTATGCAGATGACATAACTCTGCTTGCTGAAATTGAAGAAGATTTGAAACATTTACTGATGAAGATCAAAGAACATAGCCTGCAGCATGGATTGTGACTTAATATCAACAAAACAAAAATCCTTTTGACTGGGGCAGTAAGCAAATTCAGAATAAATGGAGAAAAGATTGAAGTTGTCCATGATTTTGCTCTACTTGGTTCTACAATCAATACCGGTGGAAGCAGCAGTCAAGAAGTCAAAAGACACATTGCTTTGGGACAAGCTGTGGCAAAAGATCTCTTTAAAGTATTGAAAAGTAAAGACATCACATTGAAGATGAAGGTACTCCCGACTCATGCCACAGTATTTTCAATTGTATCAGATGGTTGTGAAATCTGGACATTGAATAAGGGAGACAGGAGAAGAATTAATGCTTTTGACTTGTGGTGCTGGAGATGAATATTGAGTATTCCCTGGACTGCCAAAAGAACCATCAAATCTGTCCTAGAAGAAGTGCAACCAGTGCTCCTTGGAAGCAAGGATGGCCAAACTGCATCTTAACTTATTCTGCACATGTAGTCAGGAAGGACCAATCCCTGGAGAAGGACATCATGTTTGGGAGAGTGGCAGGTCAATGAAAAAAAGGAAAACCCTCCACCAGATGGATTGACACAGTGTCTGCAACAATGGACTTAAATATAAATAAGATCATGTGCCTGGCACAGAATTGGGGAGTGTTTTGTTCTGTTGCACGTAGGGTCACTATGAGTTGGACCCAACTCACTGGCACCTAACAGCAACAACAACTAGGCAAACAATGTTTGGGATATACAAGAAGAAGGTATTACCAACTTAATTTTTCACTTTACATATGTCACTTCCTGATTGTTTAGTATTATCCAATGTAGTAGATAACGGTGGTACTGACCCCCTTGAACACCATTTTACTGTGTTTTGTGTGTCACTTGGTTTTGCTGTATTTTCCAAAGCCATTACTTAGGCTTTTCTCTAAAATTCTCTGTTTCTTCTGGAGGATGATTTTTTAAACTGATAAAAAACTAAAAGGCGTGGAAATGACATCCTCTTGAGATAGACCTTAACCCTTTTTTTTTTTTTTTTTTGTGGTACTGGGGGTTGAGCCCAGGGACTAGTGCTTGATGCTTTACAAGTGCTGGACTACTAAGCTGCACCCTCAGCTCATGGTTTTTTTTTTTTTTTTTTTTTTTTACTTTTCTGAGACAGGGTCTTGCTAAATTACACAGACTGTCTCTGGTCTTGAACTTGTGATCCTCCTGCCTCCACCTCCCCAGCCTCTGGTATTTCTAGGCATGTGCCACCATGCCCAGTATAGACCTTAACTCTTAAGTTATTAGAAGCAACTTTGATTTCTGATTTCCCCAGTAGTATTATGCTGAAGCTACCCTTTGTATGGGGCTGGGGTTTAGGTCAGTTGGTAGAATGTGGCTCTGTGCTTCCTGAGGCCCTGGGTTCAATCCCCAGAAGCATAAAAAATGGGAGAAAGATGTGGCAATCCACTCCAGAAGCAATCCTGAAACAACAATCCTGAAACATTGAAAACCCTGTGAATAGCAAAGAAGCACTGACATTATGCTGGACATGGCACAGTGTCTGGGAGTGTTTCTTTCTATTGTACATAGGGTCACCATGAATTGGACCTCACTTGATGGCACTGAACTACAACAACAACCCTTTGTAGGATTGTACCAGACTGGTATCGATGCCTGGCCTTTTCTTTTTTTCCTTTATTGTTCTAGTTCCCCCGTAACTTCCTAGTTTCCCTTGGGAGCACTCCTTTAATAAATTGCTTGCACAGAAACTTTAATCTCAGGGTCTGCATTTGGGGGGCCTGACCTAAGATATCCATTGAATGACTTCAGAGGTGGACATTTGTCTATTTGGAAAATGAAGGTGGATGGCATTGTTACCATGGTCACTGCTGGGGAGGGAGGGAGGTACTCCTAGCCAAGTTGCCATGAGCTTGTTGTTATGGAGACAGACATGCTGGGCTTCAGCGCTAGGCTGCTTTTCTCCAGGTATGATGTTGCTGTGGAAACACAGAGCCCAGAGCCTCACAGAACACTTATTTCTAATCTCAGCTGCTTTATCCATCTGCTTTGTGTCTCATTAGCAAAAGGAACCTATCTCGATAGGAACCTTTGATAGTATCTCTGTTTAACACAGCTTTCTAGAGAAGAGTCCTACTCTTGGTCTTTTTCCTGGTTGAGTGGGAATCTTGGGTGATTTTAGGTGAGGTTTGCTAAATTACATGGAAACAAAATTTTCCCTGTGATGCATGGTTTTCAAAATTACTGCTGGGAATCACTCTTAATAAAAGTTCACTTCAATCCAGAATCAAGTAGATCCACCCTCGAATTAGTCTTATTTTGAACTGTAGATCCTTTCTGCATTAGCCTGTATGTTCGCAGAAATGAGAATGATCATTGTAACTCATGGCTAATCTCTTCTGTGGTCAAGGAAGCAAGATTTTAAATAGAGTAGTTACAGATGTGACATCTCTCTGTGTGGCAATAGCACTGATACTGAGGTCCCAGGCTATCCCTGCAGTGGATCACAGAGTTTCTTAATTATGATGCAATTAGGTAGATATAATCTCATGGTTTAGGCTTGGACTTTTGTTTTAGTTTGACTCTTGAGACAGGGAGAGAGCCAGGGAAAAGAGGTATCTTCATATAAGTTATTTACTTTGACTGAGAAATGATAGTGACTTTTGCTTTTTTCATTATTGTTACTATTATTGCAATTTAACTTTGTCAAAGAATTAGAATTTTTAAAGTCATCCTTGAGTAGGGTGTGGTTGGCGACAGCTATAATCTCAGTGACTAGGGATGCAGAGAGAGCCAGGAAGATTGCATGTTTGAGGACATAGACAGACTCTGTAACTTAGTGGGACTCTATCTCAAAATAAAAAGTGAAATATGGGCTTAGGGTACATATCAGTGGTAGAGTGTGTACAAAAGCATATGTTAGGCTCTGGGTTCAACCCCCAAGTACTGCAAAAAAAAAAAAAAAAAAAAGCATCCTTGACATTTACTATCTGCATCTTTTGAAGCATCAGCTAGATTAAGAGGTCAAGGTGAATTTTCAGAAGAAAGCAGGAATATAAATCTGGGTAGTCAGGAAAACAGAAATCATTCTAGTATTTCACATGGAGCAAGATTTAATATAGGGAGTAAAGATGCCTACACCATTCCCTAAGAGGGCTGAAGGAGCAGAAATCCAGAGGACAGCCATGATTATGTTCATCCAGAGAGCCAGAGGGCTACTGATGCCACCCAGAGGTCAGGAATAGATGCTACCCCACTGCTGCCTCCAGAGCTCCTATGTGGCCTTAAAGGGATTAATTTTAAGGAACACAGAAGCTGATAATACCCTCATTTGTGAAGCCCACATAACTGCTAGGCTAGCAGAGGAAGAAGAGTAATTCTACCTTCTTTCTGCCTTCTAAATCTTATTTTACTTTTATTTTTTTACTGGAGTGGAGGGTTGGACCCTGGGCCTAACACATACTTCGGAAATGCTCTACCTCTGAGCTACACCACCAGCCCATTTTTTTACTTTTTATTTTGAGTCAGGGTCTTGCTAAGTTACACAGGCTACTTCTGGCCTGGAACCTGCAATCCTCCTGCCTCCACCTCCCAAGTCACAGGAATGACAGGTGTGAGCCAGCAGTGTGTGGCTCTCTGCTTTCTAAATCTTGAATGACTTTACGACAATGGGTTTATCTCATTGTTATAAACCAAACCAGACCCAGTACCCTGCTGGGAATTGAGTTTGTGACATTTAATTCCCAGGCTTCTAGCCCTTGAGATATGAGGGAAAACAAAGAGGAGGATGGAAGAGTGTGGAAGACCAATAAATAATATCTGGTTATTCATTCCATATGTTCACTCACCAGCAACCTAATGCTATTTCTCAACATTTACACTGTGAACTAGATTGTGATGTTTGTGAACTGGGTATTTCTATGGAGTCTGTTGTAATTATGCTTTTGCCCTTGTGTGGCTCTGTATACTGCATAAATAAATTCATGGTTACATGAACAATAGATTGTTTGATTTTGGGTCAACTAAAAGTCAGCATGTAATTAGCAAAAATTGAGAAGCCATGACCCAAGAAACCCTTGATTGCAGTGCCATTAACTACCTGGATGAGAGAATAACAACAACAGTGGCAATACTGGTGATGATAATAATGAAGGCCATGATAGTCATGATAACTACTGCTTATCTTTACAGTTGGTCCCTATTCTAAGTGCTTTACATTTACAAACTCATTTGATCCTCACCCCAGTCATGAAAGATAAATGCCATTACTATTCTCATTTTAAGACTAAGGCACTGAAATATCAAGTGATTAAATAAACTTCCCAATTTCATATAGCTAACAAGGAGCAGAACCAGGATGTAAATCTCAAACCAGCTTTTACCACTATAAAACATAGATATTCTAGCAGCCATAATAGGATTTTTATTCATGTGTTGCTTTATTATAAATATCTTTTATTGAATGGCACCAAATCATGAGCTTTCCCTGACTCTCTCTTCTGTCTATCCCTATGTTTTGTGATAAAATTAGTGCTTAATATTTACTGAGAGATTTCTAGGTGCCAAGCAGTATGTTATAGGATTTGCAGGTAATATATCATGTAATACTCAGAACAACTTTATGGAGCAAAGAGAGGCTAAGTAGTCTATCCAGTGGAACATAATGAGGAAGCAGCAGAGCCTGGATTCCAAGTGTAGAGCTACATTGGCCAATTCAGTCGCTTCTAGCTGAATGTCATAAGTGAATGCTTGAAATGTGGCTAATCTGAATTACAGTGTGCTGTAAGAATATAACACATTGGATTTCAAAACTTTTCTTTCACACAGAGTACCTCTGGGAGATGCTCTTTGACAGAGTAAGTTTAAGAACTTCATTTCCAGCTTCGATATCTTCCCAGGCATTAATCTGAATGTTACTGAGTCATGATGACTACAGAAATTGGAGAAGATGCTACTGAAGGCAAGGAACTTGAGTTGGGGGTGGTGGAGTCTGGGGAGGTAGGACTCTGAAAGGGCACAGCAAACTTGCATTTCTTGAAATGCTAGTGGCATTTTGGGACTAGTAGTGAGTCGGTCTTGCTGGATAGATGTGTTATACTGAAGAATTACTAATTACAAATCTTCTACCCTGGGTTAAGCCCAAAGGAGGAAGTTATTGGATGGTATTAGGCTGTCTCTGAGAACAAAGGAAGCCATTCTTTCTGTTCGCCTGGTGTTGCCTCATCTAGCATCACCGTTTTTCTCTCTAGGTTGGCTGCTTATTGTGCTTCTCCAACCTTGTGGTGGAAAATGGCCCACCATATAAACACTTGGTTAACTGTAATTGCTGGTTCCAGGTCAAATTCCCTGGAGACAGAAACTGATTGTTGGGGTTTTGGTCAAATAGTTTTTCCTGGTCTAGCTAATAAGTTGGTGTACATAAATTAAATAATATGACTTCGATAGAAATAACTGCTTCTGTATTTCTTACCTACCCTTCTATCATATGTGAATACCTTGCTCAACTCTTTTGCCTCTGAAAATAATTATTAAAACTCTTTTACAGCTCTATAATCATACCATAGTTCTTAACCTAATAAAGCAATATGTTGCTGTTGTTAGGTGCTGTGGAGTTGGTATCTGACCCATAGTGACTGTCCATACAACAGGTAAAACACTATTGTTGCTTCTTCTCTGCTATTCATAAGGTTTTCAATGGCTGATTTTTTTTGGGAGTGGGCTGCTGGGTCCTCCTCCCAATTCCACAGCACCTGGTGTTCCGAGGCGGTCTCCCATCCAAATACTAACCAGGCCCGACCCTGCTTAGCTTCCAAGATCTGATGGGATCGGGTGCCACAGTGGTTCAGCTGCAGGCAATAAAGCAATATAGTTAGCCATTTTATTTAAAGATTTCTGGATTCAGGTGTTCTGGGATGCTCTCTTGGATTTGGTCAATGTATGTACATTTTATTATTCCCATGCTTTATGTATAAATATGAATTAGATTGCAACTACATGGACGGGGAGGATGTTATGTTAAATGAAACATGCAAGACACAGAAATGCTGCATGACCTCACTTTCGTGTTGCTGTTGTTTGTTGTTAGGTGCCATCAAGTTGGGTCTAACTCATAGTGACCCAACAACAGGACAATAGGACGAAACACTCCCTGACACTGTGCCATGCCCAGCACTATTGTCAGTGCTTCTCTGATATTCATAGCGTTTTCAGTGGCTGATTATTTTGGGAGTGGGCTGCCAGGTCCTTCTCCCTAGCCTGCAGCACCTGGTATTCCCAAACGGTCTCCCATCGAAGGACTGACTAGGCCTACCCTGCTTAGCTTCCAAGATCAGATGGGATTGGATGACAGCATGGTGCGTGTAGAATCTGAAAAAGTTGAACTCATAGAAACAGAGGGCTGGGATTTAGCTCAGTGGGTAGAGCACTGCGCTGCAGTCTCTGAGGCCCCGAGTTCAATTCCCAGCACCGCAAAAATGGGAGAAGGGCCTGGCAATCCACTCCCAAGGCAATCCCGAAGCACTCAGCCATTGAAAACCCTATGAGGGTCGCTATGAGTTGGATACCGACTTGACGGCACCTAACAACAACATAGAAACAGAGAATAGGGGGAAGTAGCCCACAGGCTAGAGAGTGGGGAGAGGGAAATGATGATGGTCAAAAGACATAAAATTTCAATTAGGAAGAATAAGTTAAAGAGATCCGTTGTACATCATGGTGATTATAGTTAATTGCAATATATTATCTGCTATAAAATTGCTAACAAAGTAGAGTTTAAGTGTTTTCATTATAAAAAAGATGTATGTGAAGTAATGCACTTACTAATTAGCTTGGTTTAGTTGTTCAAAACGTATGCATGTGTCAAAAGATCATGTTGTGTACCATTTTGGTCAATCAAAAAAATTACTTAGGCTTGACAACTCTGTTCTCTTTTCTTCCCCAGTACTCCTACATTCTGCACACATGTGTAGGTAGTTTTATAGGATTTTGTGTATCAGTTTGTTTTTAGACAGAATTGGGCCACGAGATTCTGGAAAGCAAGGGCTGTCTTACTTGCCTTTATGTTCCTAAGGCTGGTGCTTAGTATGTCTATAAATGTGCTGAATGAAAGAATGAACAAATGAATAGCATTGTGCCTTCCATCTAAAAGAGAAAGATTTCTATTTTTAGAAGTGTCTGTACTGTCACTTATTTTCTGATTTACCAGTATTGCTTTTTAAATAACCTGCGCTTGGGACCATCTTTCTTAAGTGGGGAAAATATCCACTTAAGACAAGTTTTAAATATTTAAAACTCACTCAGGTCAATCATGAGACTTGGCAAGTAGATTGCATCTATCTTCTGGACGGGCTTTTCTCAGTAGGGATCAGCCAGCCCTGTAGAAATGCTCTACTAATGGTTTCTCCAGAGGGAACCTCCAGATAAGAAAAGACCGATTTAGTCATCTGGAGATTGCTATGTTATGATAGATTTCTAAATAGAATTATGAAGCCATCTCTCACTACCTGCTTCTGGTTTCTCTAAACTTTCTTCTCAGCCATGTTCCTGAGCATGATTATTACCCAGGAAAATTCAGAGTAAAGTGGCTGATTCAAAGTTTACGGCCAGGGGTTTAACTACTGAAGAGGAAATTTTTAGCCTGTTTAGTTGTCTTCAGGATCAGGTTTCCTGGACAGTGGCCAAATCTCTGCTTCACATTATGCTATGGAACTAAAGCTCAAGAGTAAAATAACATTGCTGCCAATTTTGGAGCTTTGAAATCTTGACAGTAATTGTTAAAAACTGTTAACAGTCCAAATTTTCCAGCAGTATAATGCTTTAAAAAGTAAGTCAAACCTTCAAACATTTCTAATATAATTTCTTTGTACTATCTTTGTTATTAGAGAATGAGTTTGATTCACCTATGATAGGTACCTACTGGGGATACCAAAATGTACACATATTTTAAGAGATGTTATTGATGCATTAATTTTTGAAGTTGAATTGAATTATGGTAGCAATATGTAGTATCATGTTCACTCAAAAGATGGTGTTAATCAAATGAATGCTAGCACCACCATGCCATAGGCAGGACAGTCAATGAAAATGATGGAAGCACAGTTATTGTTTGAGGAGCACAAGATCATTTTGAAATGGTATTTGAAATGTGAGAATGTTGTAGAAGTACAACAATGGAGGTGTGACTATGCAACAGAACCACCAACATACTTAACAACCGCACACGTTTGTGATAATTTTGAGACACATGGTACTGTGTATGATGCATACAAGGGAAGATCTGGGAAGCCTTGCATGGCAACAAGTCCTGCTTCTTCTTCTATAGTAACTACTTTGAGCACTTCTTGCAATTGCAGAAGTTAAACGTGACTTGTATTCATCTTTTGTTATTGGTATACATTATTAAAAATTTAATACAGCATTTTCCTATCTTAAAATGTGTATACATTTTTTGGTACAATCTGTAGATCAGGTGGCTATAGTTTTACTACTGTGAGAAATTGACTTACTTTAGAAATAAGGAAATTTTCATCTAGAAGTAAATTGAATCATTTTCTTGGTTTATATTAAAAATTTAATATTGATTGCATATTTTCCCTTCATTTTATGTTGGAACATGGTTAATTGTGTAGTGAAAATAATATAGTAAAAATATAGATACAATGTATTGAATGCTTCCTATGTGCTAGAAATTGTATATGCTTTATGTTTTTAATGTGTTAACAAGTTACTAAAAGATTGTCCCCATTTTATTTATGAGAAAAAGCATAAGCTCAAGGCTAACAGTAAGAGAATAGCTGGTATTTGAACATCTATATAATTCTAAAGCTCTTGCTATTTCTAATATCTCAAATTACCCCCTTTCTCCCACTTCTTTTTCTTTTCTTATTTAAAAATTCTTCTAAAAATTAAAATACATAGACTCAATATTGTGAATATAATGAGGCCTGAGGGTATTTTTGCCTGCAGTCGTGCCACTGTGACATCATATCTCTGAAGGTAAGCAGGGTTGGTCCTGGTTAGTACTTGGATGGGAGACCACCTGGGAATACCAGGTGCTGTAGGCTTGGGAGAAAGAACTACCAGTCCACTCCCAAAAACAATCAGCCATTGAAAACCCTATGAATAGCAGAGAAACACTGATAGTAGTGTTTCACCTATTGTACATAGGGTTGCTATGAGTCAGACATCAACTTGCTGGCACCTAACATCAACGAAAGGTATTTTTTTCTACATATGATGATGATAATGATATATTTGCTAAATATAACTCAAACTATGGTGATAGAAGCCACCACTGGCTTAAGGACCTTGGTTGGTGTTCCCAAGTATTCTGAGGCTACTTCATAAGTCCTCAGGAACAAGGCCCATGGGTCCTTCCAGCCTGGCCTCTGTCATGTTTCTGTGCTATCTCTTCCATGTCTCAGAGTTCCACACTCTCTGAACCAGGGCTCTGACTGTGGCATAGGAGATGTGTTGAAGCTGAGCATTCAGTTTCTTTGTAGCTCTGCTACCATTAGAGTTAAATCCTATGCCTGATTTCAGCACAGATTACAGGATTCAAGGGACTCTAAACTTTGCAGGGGAGATATTTTGACTTTCACAGTATGCCTTGAATTGCTAGTTTGCTTACCTGAGACCATGATCTCTTTTGTCCAGGTTTCTAAATTTATTAAGTAAAACCTTGCAGCTTCTCAGTCATAATTGCCAAGGGCTCCCACACTGTGCAAGGGTCAGGGCTAAGACCTATGCCAGTGCTTTGTCTTCCATTTACTCCTTACCTCAGTCTACCATAGGAACATCTTGGTAATTGTGTTGGGGCACATGTCAGGAGTCATTTACCTCCACACTTACCAACAGCTATGGGGTCTTTGTTGCTGTCTGACTATGAGAGATCTAGACCCACAATCCCATCGTGAGGGGCTGCTTTGTTGGGTCACTTTTGGTAACAACTCTTTTGGCTTAAGCTCTCCCTTACAGTAGTGACCAAGAGAAGAACTTGTGTTTGGATATTTACATTGGGAATCATTAGAAAGGGAAAGGGCAAAAGCCAATCCAAAGATGTGTGATAGTCTCCAGTGTGTGAAACAAGGGCTTGACCCTCCTAGGAACCTTTTGAGAGTTATGTCAAACACACCTCAGAACTGTGTGCCCGAGAAACAGAGGAGTGGAGAATTTATTTATTGCTTCACATCTCCCATTGGGCAAGGGGTGCTCCCTGTGTTAACTCCCTCTACCTCCAGCCATCAATGTGATGAGAATGGCTGGTCTGTAGACACCTCTCCTGGCTTAGCAGTGGCAGAGGAATCCAGGAGTCAAAGATGAATGGTATCTTTAGGGAGGTGACATAAAGTGCTGTCAGGTTTCATCTGAATATAGCTGATTGCTTTACTAATGATGAGTCAAAAGGTAGATTGATGGCATGTGAACCTGGGGACAGGAGGTGCCAGATACAGATATGATCTTGTTTTGTGGCTTCAATACATCAACTATACATTAGTCAAACAGTAAGCTATTTTTTTAAAGTCAGGGTTAGTGGGTACTGTCTGACCAATTCCAGGGCATTAATGATCGAGGTTTGGATTGCATGCTCCAATTGTCTCTAGTTCCTTTCATACAACAATCTCAGGTCTAGAGGTTTATACTCAAGGTCACATTATTGCATAAATATCTAGTCCTTTATCCAAACTAATGCCTAATTACATTCCTGTAGCTAGTGCTCAACGTGGACATGTTTTTGGTATAATGCTTTTGAGGACTACGATGATATAAAAGATGCTCTTCTACAGGCCAAAGAAGGTAAAAAATGTGCTTAGTTGACCTCTAATTCAGAATACAGTCCAGAACAAAGGTATATGTCTCCAACCATGGAGATGAATTTGGTCAGACCCACTTGGGGAGCTTTTCCCACTGGATCATACTCTTGGCTAGGAGGAATGGGAGGAAATTGAAGAGTATGTGCTATTTGAAGATACTCAAGAAGATGATTCTGGAATGCCCCCATCCCACTTTTCTTTGAGAATACTGAAGTGAGTACAGTTGCCTTGTGGCTAGCTGGAGTCTGATGGGATTTTTTGCATCTTTTTTACTGTGCTCCACCAGGTTCCTACAGCAGTATCTAAGTCCAGGGAGGAACATGGAATGAGGGGAGCTGTAAAAAAAACTCTTGTAACACACCAGTGCTAGGATGTGATTAACAAATAGGAAGAATCCTTGCATAGACTTCTGTGTTATGCTAACTTTTGAAAATCCACAGCTACCCTATTGACCTCTTGGCCACAAATATAAAGGTAACCTCTCCCCTACATCTAAAGGGCCTGAAACTGACTATGCTTTCCTACACACAAGTCTTGAGCTGGCAACAGGCTGTTTTCTGGGCTGCGGATCATCTGCATGCATTGGGAGATTTGCCCCCCTCCTATCCAGCCTGGGTGGCCTTCTGGGATGTTCTCCTTGGCAGGGGTATCTTACAGCTGCGCTGATTATTAGTGAGTTTCTGAATTATTTATGTCAAGGCTCTCTTTCATTAGTGTGAATTGTCATGAATTGCTTGTAATCAAACTGATTTAGGTTTGAGAAACAAAAGAGTGAGGTACTTTTTTAGTTTAATATTCTAATGTGTTCGCTTTTGCTGTTGTTCTTAAAGTTCCCAACAACATTGTTAGGAGAAGCAGTTTGGTGCTAGAAAGGACCTGACTTGAGGTCAGGAGACTTGTGGTCCTGGATCTGCTCTCCCATCCTGAACTGAGCCTTATAGTCCGTTAGTGACCTCTGTGTCTACTGTCCTGGTCCTTTAATTGAGCATAGGCCTAAGGAGCTTAGTGGTAGAACCAGAATTAGAAGACTGGTGGCTGAATTCTCTCTTTTCTCTGATCTACATGACAATATTGACCTGTTGGGCATTTATTTAGCTTCTTGATTTAACTTCAGGCGTGCTCCGGACTGAGTTGTGCCCCCTTCAAATTCATATGTTGAAACCCGATCACCCAATGTGACCTCATTTGGAGATGGGGCTGTTAGGAGGTATTAAAGGTTAAATCAGGTCATATGTCCTAATCTGATAGGAGAGTGGCCTTATAAGAAGAGGAAGAGAGTGAGATTTCACTCTCTTCTTGTCATGTGAGGACACAGTCAGAAGGCAGTCATTTATAATAGGAAGAGGACCCTCGTGAGAAGCTGACGGTACTGACACTTTGATCTTGGGGTTCCAGTCCCCAGAGCTGTGAGAAAATACATTTCTGTTGTTCAAGCCACTCAGGCTATGGAATTTTGATATGGCAGCACGATTAGACTATACAAAGGGCTAGAGTAGAGTACAGACTATCAGAAGTGGAAGTAACTGGTCTTAGTTTGAACTATTTCAAAAGCAGAACTTGAGACAAAGATTAGAATGAAAGTAGTTTATTCGGGAAGTGATTCTAAGAAGGAGTGTTGAGAGTTTGGAGAAATGAGATAGAAGAAAATAGGAAAGGCAGTAGTGGGTTATAACTATGGGTAACTAGAGCTCAGTATCGCTGGGAATACTTTGGAAGATTGTGTGGATTATGACTCAGAATTTTCCTATTGAAGGCCAAGAAGACTGTGATATCATATGCCAACCCACTCTCCCAGGGAAGGCACTAGCATCCCAGCACTTTAGCCAGCCTGGAGCACAACAGTCTAGCATGTTTGCATGTTGTCAGGCAGAGTCATGTAGCAAGACAAGCATAAGCACTGAATTCTTGGACACAAATACAGCACAATGTTTTTCTATGGCAGTACTCTCATACTTCAGATAGAACCCCCAGCATCTGGGGGCCCTGTTAAAATAAAGATTCTGATTTGATAGATCTGGAGTGGGGCCAGAGATTATGCATTTATAGCAAGCTTCCAGTCATGCCAACATAGCTGCTCCACGGAGCAGACCTTGAGTAGTGAGGATGCCAATATATATTAGGCCATGGAGCAGACTTGAGTAGCTGGTAAATTCATATCTGTTCAACAATATTTACTGAACAATTATGAGCTGGATTCTAGTAATATGCTATACATGACAGAACAGGGATTGGGTGTTACCACAACTTTATGGGTGACCTGAGAGTTTATCTTGTTTTGATTGTCCATGACTGGAAATGCATGTTGTAGTTGTTAGGTGCTGACTCATAGCAACCTTATGTACTACAGATGAAACACTATTGCCAGTGCTTCTCTGCTATTCATAGGGTTTTCAATGGCTGATTGTTTTTTAGGAGTGGGTTGCCAAGTCCTTCTCCCAAGCCTACAGCACTTGATGCTCCCATCCAAGTATTAACCAGGCTTGACCCTGCTTAGCTTCTGAGATCTGACAGGATCGGATGCCACAGTGGTACGGCTGCAGGCAGAAGTGCATAAAATATGCTTTTATTTTATTTTATTTTATTTTTTAAACAGAGGAAGCCTGGATTCCTGAATGGTTTCTGTTTCTTGAACAAAATTTCAGTCTATAAAAATGGTAGAAGCCATCAGCAGAGGTCAACCTATAGGTATGTGTCCCAGGGTCTTAGTAGCAGCTCCTTTGAGACCATGACAAGATTTTCATAAAGCCTTTGCTTACTTTAACATTTTAAAATAAAAAAATCTAAAGTTGTAATAAAAATAGCAACATTTTTTATGGTACTTCACAGCTTACAAAATGCTTTCTACCATATTATCTCATTATGTCCTTTTCAGGGTTGAGAGAAATAATCTACAAATGGCATTTTAAAATAAATCTGTTTTCCATTAGGGCAGGTACATTACGCAGCTGGGTACATGATATTCCAGATCAAGTGATAATGGAAAATGACTGTAAGGAAGGCTGCATATAAACATCTACTGTGTCCTAGGGCACTCAAACTTCTACATTAGTTGGGAAATGGAAATTCAGAAGTATTTAGGTTAGTTCCTTATTTTAAAACTTTCCAAGTATGCAGATCTTTAGTTTAACCACTTAGCTCTTCAATCTGTTGAGAGGCTTTTGGATACCTGTACACAAGCTCTCAGGCCAAGCCCAGGAGTGTGGCTCATGTACAATAAGCAGAACACATTTCTGTCAACTCTGCCTGGGTAGCCAGTGGGCTCAGCCAATTAAAGGAGAAAATGTAAAAAAGATGGCAAAGGCTTCCTTTAGGCATTGTAAAATGACTTGGCCATGATGACCCTTGTAAAGATTTAACTTCAATAGCTAGGTGTGCTGGCACAGTCTGTAATCCCAGCACTTGATAGAGGCAGGAAGATCATGAGTTCTTGGTTAGCCTGGGATACAGAGTGAGAATTTGTCTCAAAAAATAAAGCAAAACAAGGAAGATTTAGCTTCATATTCCTATAAACTCTGATCATGTCTTTCAAACGTTTTCAATTATATTATGTATAACTTTTATTATACCTAAATAAAAGCTTAGATTTTTATTTATAATAATATTCAATAACTTCATTTGTAAAAATTTCAATAACCTTAAATATTGAATAAAAGAGAAGTAGATAGATGTTATTTATGAATATTTTATCGGGATGCTTTCTGCTCTGAGAAATGAAAAAGAGCTTAAAAACAAGTTTGTTATTTATGTAACACATATCTGGAAACAACTGATTCTGAAGTTTGTTCATTTAGCAGAATAGTTGATGTCTAGGTTCCAGGTCGAGCCTGCAGCCATAGCCCTGTGGCATCCGATCCCGTTAGATCTCTGAAGCTAAGCAGGGTTGGGCCTGGTTAGTACTTGGATGGGAGACTGCCTGGGAACACCAGATACTGTAGGGGTGGGAGAAGGACCTGGCAACCCCCTCGGAATCAATCTGCCATTGAAAACCCTGTGAATAGCAGAGAAGCACTGGCAATAGTGTTTTCCCTGTTGTACATAGGGTCGCTATGAGTGGGATACCGACTCGATGGCACCGAGCTACAACAACAAGGTTCCAGGTCAGCTTCTTTGTGATTATTTTGGTCACAAAGTAGCTACCATAACTCCAAGCATCATATCTTCCCACAATTGAATTCAAACCAAAAGGAGGGATTTTTTTTAGTATTATTATTTTTTTAAACATGGAGAAAACATATTTTAAAAAGTCCCTACTAAATTGCCTTCAGACTCTTTTGCTTATAAATAGGTCATATGCTCACCTCCACACTGATCTCTGGCAAAGGAAATGGGATTAACATGATTTACTTGGCTAATTATGTTTTATCCTTAAAGGCTGGGGCAGGGACCAAACCTCCTTAAACAAATTGTTTCCTCAATTCTGAACAAAATAAATGTTATTAGTAAGGAAAAAGGGGAATGACCTGGATAGGCAAGAGAGATTGTCTGCTGCACATATTTTCTGTTGTTTCTTTAAAAGCTTCTCCTTTGCTTCTGTGATGGTTAATTTTATGTGTCAACTTGATTAACCCAAAGGATTCCCAAATAGTTGGTAAAACTGGGTGTGTCTGTAAGGGTGTTTCCAGAAGAGGTCAGCATTTGAGTCAGTGGACTCAATAGAGGTTGACCTCACCAATGTGGGAAGACATCACCCAATCCACTGGGGCCTGAATAGACCAAAAAGGCAGAGAAGGGTGAATTCACCTTCTTTGCTTGAGCTGGGATATCTATCTTTTCCTGCTGTTGGATACCAGTTTTCCTGGTTCTTGGACTTTGGATTTAGCTTGAGACTTACACCACTGACCCTTTTATTCTCAGGCCTTGGAAGTCAAACCAAATTATATCACTTGCTTTGCTGACTTTCCAAGCTTGGAAGATGGTAGATGGTGGGACTTTTTGGTTTCATAGCAGTGTAAGCCAATTCCTGTAATAAATATTCATATATATACATATATATAATATATATATATTTCTTTTTCCCTAGAAAAATCAGATTTCTGAATCTGAACAGCAAATCAACCAAACATGGTTCCATGTAAGCCATCATGGGAGAATAGATATAAGGGGGAATGGACTAAAAGGTTTTATGGCTCTTTACTTTTATTCATGGTATTTATTTAGCATGGAATATCTTTCTACTTGCATCACACACGTCCCTTTAACTGCTTTGTCATCTAATGAAATTATATTTATCTCCAAAGCTTAATTCAATGCCGCTTTCTCAAAGGAGTCCTTTAGATCTTACCAATTAGAACTAAATTCTCCTGTGTTCAGCAGCACTTGTCCTCGATTCTTATAGCAAAGTGTTCATTCTGTTTTACATTATCAGACATTGTTTATTTTTTCCTTTAGATTGCAAATTTCCTGATTGTTGAGTTTTGGATTTAATCATCTTCAAGTCCATATGGTGCCTGCATGAAAGACAAATAAACTCACATTGTGCTTAAGCCAATGTAATTGTGTACTTTTTATCACTCGTAGGCAAACATAATCCTAAATAATATAAGATGCTTCCCTGATTTCCTGTACAGAAATGGGCCCCACTCTATTTCTGAGCTGACAGACCACCTCCACTTAAAAAAGTCTGGAATATTAAGTGAATGTTAATGAATGGAAGAAGATCGGGAAATATTCTTAAATTGGTGCTATGTATTGGTGTGGTTGGTAAGGTATAGAGAAGTAAAGTGACCATTGAAATCTGACATACATGTTTTAAAATCTTGGTTGAGGATGTGTGACCTCAGGCGAGGAAATTCTTCCTAACCCCAGGTTTTCAGATATGTACAAAAAGATGAAAGTACTTTATAGTGCTGTTCTAAAATTGGATAAGATGTCAACAAAGAGCTTAGAATTTAGAAGGTACTCAGTTTCTAGTTGCTATTATAATCATAATAGTGTTAGACCTATAATGATTAAGGGAAAAGCTCTATGTTACTCTATTCCAGATCCACAAGCCTGATTACACAGTAGACAGGGGTTTTTGGAAGCAGAATTTCCACAGAAGGTAAGAAATGTTATTATTAGCGACAGAAACTGAGAGTATATCATTGGTATTCTTATAATTGAGATGAAATTTGACATATTGACGTGGGCAATATACCTCCAACATCCATTTAAAAGTCTCCAGATGAAAAACTTAAGACACAGAAGGCAAGCACTTACTCATGTTCTTAATAGTCATAGTGACAGGTAGGGTAATAATAAAAATGATGAAAATGGAAATTCCACTGAAATGTGGGTTGAAGGATACTTACTAAATTGGTTCCATGGTTAAAGCCGCCTGGGCTTTTCATAGTTCTCTGAGGAGGAGCATTTAAACTCTAGGCTTTGTCTTTATTGACAGCAATATAGAAGTTATGCTTATCACAGACAAAAAGCAATCAGTGACATAGCTGTCAGAATTTCAAGGTCAGCATAAAAAAAGCAGATACTGTAATGTTAAGGAAAATTAGACTAGTTTATGTGAAGACTCTGTTAAAAGATGACTTGTAGACTCCCCAAAGCATGAGAGTAACTTTTTTATATCATGGGAAGGCTCCATGAAGATTTTGATGTACTTCTAGGCTGATGTCTAACACATATGTAGTACTTTCCAGTTTATACAATGCTTTGCCTATGTTAATTTGTTTAATTATTGTGTTACTTTTCTATCACCACATAATGAATTGTTATAAACTGTATTAGCAATACACACTTATTCTCTTGCAGTTTCTGTAGGTCAGGAATGTGCAATTTAACTGGGTCCTCTGCTTAGTGCCTCACAAGCTGTGATTAAATTGTCAGCTAGGATGTATTCCCATCTGGTCCATTGGGAAAGAATCTGCTTTCAGATTGAGTTTATTGGCAGAATTCATTTCCTTGTGATTGGAAGGCTGAGAACTCTGATTTCTTGCTGGGTCCTCAACTCCTAGAGGTTGCCATCAGCTGCTGAAGGCCACCCACAATGACTTGGCAAGTGGGGTCTCCCAGCATGGCCATCAAATTCATCAAACCAGGAAAGAACGTCTTCCAAGTCTACTAGCAAGATGGAGTCATAGTCATCCCTCAGAATCCGTGAGGGAT
Organism: Pedetes capensis; assembly: GCA_007922755.1. Classification (NCBI taxonomy): domain Eukaryota; kingdom Metazoa; phylum Chordata; class Mammalia; order Rodentia; family Pedetidae; genus Pedetes; species Pedetes capensis. Next base: position 61,931 of record VMDO01007588.1, on the reverse strand, counting down.
TGGTTCAGGACCCCTGTGGATTCCAAACTCTACAGATGTCCAAGTCTGATATGTGGCACAGCTCTTGTATATAACCCACACTCACTCTCTCATGTACTTTATTTATTTGTTTGTTTGTTTGTTTGTTTTTGTGGTACTGGGGGTTGAACCCAGGGCCTCGATGCTTTGCAAGTGCTGTGCCACTGAGCTGCCCCCCATCTCACTTTTTTACTTTTTGAGACAGGTTCTCACTAAATTATGCAGACTGCTTCTGGTCTTGAACTTGCAATCCTCCTGCTGCCGCCTCCTGTGTTGCTGGGATTACAGGTGTGTGCAACTGTGCCTGGCTATTTCCTCATGTACTTTAAATCAGCTCTAGCTTTCCTTAGCCTGCAACTGTAGCACTGTGGCGTCCAATTCTGTAAGATCTCAGAAGCTAAGCAGAGTCAGGACTGGTTAGTACTTGGGTAGGAGACCACCTGGGGACACCAGGTGCTGTAGGCTTGAGAGAAAGACTTGGCAACCCACTCCCAAAAAACAATCAGCCATTGAAAACTGTATGAATAGCAGAGAAGTACTGACAATAGTGTTTCACCTGTTGTACATAGGGTCGCTATAAGTCAGACTCAGACTGGATGGCACCTAACAACAACTAGATTACTTATAATATAGATGCTGTGTAAATAGTTGTATTGTTTAGGGAATGATGATAAGAAAAAAACATTTGTACATGTTCAGTCCAGACAGTTTTAGGGGGAAAATTTTCAAATGTCAGTTGTTTGGATCTGTAGATGTACAACCCTAGGATATGGAGGGCCAACTCCACAGCATAATGTAATCATGGGAGCAAACTATCACTTTCACCACATTCCACTGCTTAGAAGCAAGTGACATGTCCTGCCTCCACTCAAAGGGAGAGGATTAACCAAAGGCCTGAATATCAGGAGGCAGGGATCATAGGGGACCACCAATGAGTCTACCTGCCACAATTATTAACACAGTCTTTTAAGACAGGCTGGATAGATGTTCTTGTTTCTGTTGTATGGATGAAGACACTGGTGTTTAGTTAAAGAGGTTAAACGAACAGATACTCAGCTACTAGGAGGTTAGAATAGGCCCAGGCTGCATGGTGGCACATGCCTGTAATCCCAGTGGCTCAGGAGGTGGAGGCAGGAGGATCCCAAGTTTAAGACCAGAGGCAGTCTGTGTAATTTAGCGAGACCTTGTCTCAAAAATTAAAAAAATGGGCTGGAGATGCAGCTCAGTGGTACAGCACTTGCAAAGCATGAAAATGCGAGGCCCTGGGTTCAACCCTGAGTACAACACACACACACAAAAGAATAGGTCCAGGCTCCAAAACTCCTACTTCCATTATCCAAATGTGAATATCTAACTATATTATATATATTTGTATCTACCCCAGCAGCCGTTAATTCATCCAACCATTCTAGCCCCATATTCTCTTTATTACAGGAAATACTTGTATAAATGTAAGTAATATTTAGCAAGCTCATCTTCTTGACTCCAGTAGAATTACTTCCTTGTGACTATATTAAATAGGTTAGGCAAGATTCCCTGTGGTAATGACTCCAAAGTCCTAATGGCTAAAAAGCCAAAGGTTTATTTCTTGCTCATATGACATATCCAGTGAAGGTTAGCTGGATGCCTTTTCCCACACCTTCTTACTTAGGAACCCGGCTGATGGTGCAGTCATCATTGTCAATATTGCTAATCATCCTGTCAGAGGGAAAAGAGCTCTGGTAGGTCTTGCAGTGGCAATCCCATGCTCCAGTCTGGCCATCTGCTTAAAAGTCACTGGACACAACTAGTGACATAGCTCTACCCAACCATAAGGGAACCAGAAAATCCAATCCAACTTTACTCCCAGAAGTGGGGAGACCCAGAAATTATTGACATATAATTGGTGAAATAATTATTACTACAGCTATGAAATTAGTTTCAGTTGACTGAATGTTTATGTCCCTCACCCCCAGCCCTAATTTGTAAGTTGAGGTCCCAAACCTCAAGGTGATACTAGTAGATGGGGCGTTTGGGAGGTGATTGATCATGAAGTTAGCATCCTCATGAGTCAGATTAGTGTCCTTATAAATGGCACCCAGAAAGATCCCTTGCCCCTTCTACCATATGAAGACACAGTGAGAAAGTGCCATTGATGAGCCAGAAATTGGGCACACACCTGCTGGGACCTTGATCTTGGACGTCTCAGCCTCTAGAACTGTGAAATATGTATTTCTGTTGTTTACAAACCACCCAGTTTATAATATTTTTGTTAGAGCAGGCTGAACACTGTAGAACACTACCCTACCTCAAAACAAGGCCCTGGCTTCTTTGCATTGTCCCTGGCCTTAGTCCACAATCCTTCAGCTGACTCCCTTTACCCTCTGCTTATGGACTTGTTCTTAATGGCCCCAGCTTTTGCATCTTGACTAGCCTCTTCAGGCCTTTATCTCCCCTTTAACCTGAGATTTACAACTACTGTGTCATGACTGGTTCCTATCTTCCTTCTTGATCATAACTTTACTTTGTAGTATTCCTAATGATATTGTTTTCAGCCATTCTGAGTAAATAATTCATCAAGTCTTGCTGAATGCCTGAGACCCCAAATCCAGACCCCAGTCCCATAAGCCAATGCCTCTATGAAGCTGAGCAAGTCACTGATAATATAATACCATAATGAGCAGTATGATTATATCATTAAGTATTCCCCCGAGTTCCTGTCTTCAGAGACAGGGTAGGGCCTGACCTTAATTTAATTAGCAAGTGTCATTAAAAAGAGGACCCATCAATGGAAAAAGAAGAGCAAAGGAATAGGCATGATAAACCCACCAGGAAAGCATAGCTGGCCATGGTTGAGGTAAACAAGTATCTGAAAAAGGTGAATAACACATCCTAGCAGTTGCACACTTACTTTGGCTCAATATGAAAGCTGCAACAAGTGAGCTAAAATATTAATACCATGGTAAGCCATCTTAGAAGAATATTGTATTAGTACCATATTCTCAGTGGATGCCTCACTGCTGTAACAAGGTACTAAAGAATAAAGAAGCAGCTGGACTAATATATGTTCAGAGTAAAAGAAACATTTTTCATCTTATAACTATATTCTATTTCATCATTTTAGGCATTTCTGCTGACTCACAGACTAAATTACACTCAACCTCATTGTGCATAAACTTCATTATCACTATAGCACATGAAAAGTAACTCATTTGAGAATAAGGAAAACAGAAACTCTGGGACACATCTCCCTTATTAAGGCAAAACCCATAGCCTCTACCATTTAGCCCCAGATAGAGCATTTGCTGGTCAAGAGGTGACTGGAAGGAATGAGTCTCTTTCTGCCTCTGACATTCCCCCATCTTGATCCTTGTGACTCTAATCAGACTGTACATACCTATGGCTATTCTGGTTCAGCTTTCAGGCTCTGATTGACACCTAAGCAAAAGCCTCCTTTCTTTGTTTTCCTTAACTCAGACAGCCAAGGGACCCTGGAACTTATAAAATTCTTTAGAGAGCAAAGACGTATACAGAATTGTACAGTTTATAAGGTAGAAGTTTTGAGTCCTTTCTACAATTTGGTTATTGTGAGGGCTTGTCAGTTCTGTCACCTTATATTCTCTGTCTAGCTGTGCTAATCTAAGTTCCCCAGACTCTAAAACACAGCTCTGTGTTTGATTTGATTTGGGAAGTTAAACTAGGAAGCCCAATGGGGAAGTGGAGAAGTGAGGCAGGCATGGAGGAGAAGCCAAGAGAATTAGTGAGCAGGTTCCTATGGTGGAATTGGTATTTAATCCCACTGGGGACCCTCTTCAACAGCATGGAACAAACCTCAGAAGTGAACTACTGCAGAGAGAGTAAGACAGGACGTTTATCTACTAACCCTACCCTTTGCCACATGTCTGTCACCTTGTGGTACTGTGGGGGCTTTTGTGTTGCTGTGATGCTGAAAGCTATGCCACTGGAATTTCAGATACCAGCAGGGCCACCCATGGTCAATAGATTTCAGCTGAACTTCCAGACTAAGAAAGACTAGGGAGATGGACTCAGCAGCCCACTCCCGAAATGATTAGTTTTTGAAAACCTTGTGAATAGCAGAGAAACACTATCAAATATAGTGCTGGAAAATGAGCCCCTTTAAGCTGGAAAGCATGCAAAGACTACTGCAGTTAACTCCTTAAAGTAGAGTTGACCTCAATGATGGGACTGGAGTAAAGAACCTAGGACCTCCACTTGCTGATGTGGTATGACTCAAAATGAGAAGAAACACAGTGGCAGCAACAATGGACTCAAACATAAATAGATTATGTGCATGGCACAATGCTGGGTAGTGTTTCCTGCTCTTGTACATAAGGTTGTTATGAGTTGAACCTGACTCGAGAGCACCTAACAACAACAACAATTGAACCCTTCCTGAGGGTCACTGTCCAGCACTTTTCTTGTATTACCCCCGTGAATGCTGAGCACATTCCCAGAAAAAGCCTCCAGGCAGACGGATGGAGGTGTGTGATGAAGGAAGCCACTACACCATCAGGAGATGCATGTAAGCTTTCTAACAAAGCTGAAGGTGATCTCTGGGAGTGGACTGAGAGAATAGAGTGGAGCCCGAAAAAGCCAGAGCAACCTCCCTAGCTCTTCCTCAAGGTCACTCACTGCCCTGCTCCTGGACTCTCTCCTAGCTATCTTCTTTCTCTCTCCCAAGATCTAGTCTCTGGCAACTATAGTTCTCAAGGAGTGTAAGCCAATAACTATAATACCACGTGCTATCACAACTATTTACGTTCTTAAAAATTCACTCCAAATGACACTATAATGATAGACTGCCTGTAAGCACAAAGCTTATAATATGGTTGCATATTTTCTCAAACCACAAACTCATGTATAAAGTAAGCATAAGTAATCTGCTGGCTCTATAAGTCTTTTATTCTATTGGGTTCTTGTTGTTGTTGTTGTTAGGTGTTATTGAGTGCAGTCCGACTTATAGTGACAACAGAAAGAAACACTACCCAACACTGTGCCATGCCCAGCACTGTGCTTCTTGCTATCCATAGGGTTTTGAACGGCTGATTGTTTAGGGAGTGGGCTGCTGGGTCCATCTCCCAAGCCTGCAGCACCTGATATTCCCAAGTAATCGCCCATCCAAGTACTAACCAGGCCCGACCCTGTTTAGTTTCTGAGATCTGATGAGACCAGACACCAGGGTGGTTAGTAGGTAAAAAGAAATTTTTGGCCAATATGGTGTACCTGGGCCGATTCTATAACTGAAACAATCTCCTTAGGTTAGCTGAGTCTCTATAGATGATGGAGGCTTTCAGAGTTTCTTCTAACCTAGTCCTCTCCCAGATGGAGTCCAAGGTGACTTCATGGTGTTGGTGGCTCAGGGTAGTGCTTAATGTGCTCTGAGTGGTGTCCACTGAGAGATGGATGGTCTGATCCTGTCTTTGGGCATCATACTAGTTTTTCTATCTGATGGCATCCATTTTTAAAATCAACTTTATTGGAACTCTTGGGGGATGTTTCCCCAGTACTTGGCCCAGGTCATTTGCACTCAACTCAGAGTCACACTATCTCTGTCCTTGTGACCTCCTTGGAAGTCTGGCTAATTGACACCACCAGCACCACCTTCCTGGAGCATATAGGAACTTCTCTGTATCTCTTCTGCTATCCAGGAGCTGAAGCAGCCTGCACTGTTCTCCCAGGCCTTCCCTTTGCATGTCTTCCTTTCTGCCTAGTTAACTAATACCCACCCAAGATGGCACCATGAAGGATAGTGGACAAGGAAGAATAGAATTACCAGGATGGTAAAATCAGCTACACTGAGGACAATGAGGACAGAGAGCAGAACCAGAGACTGCCAGATGATCTAACTAAGGCACTGACTGCACTGTTAGAGATGCTTTTAAATCCTTCCCAGTTGTATATGTCACAATCTTCTAACTTATTTCCAGCTCTGTATTCTGGGTGTGTTGGAGGCAGCTAACTAGCTTTACAGTTTGAGGCGGTGTACCTGGAGCTGATGGAGAAGACAGCACAACACCCAGAGGAGCTGGAGTTCGGGCTGGAGGTAACTCAGTGAGATTTTTTGGTTATCTCTCTTGGTGTACTCATGGACATGTGGGTGCTCAGGAGGCAGACTGGTGGATATTGCTAGTTTACCCCATTGTTACGGTGACTATATAATTTGTGGTCTAAACTGGGACACTTGTCAGGGTGAAAGGGGGTTCTCAAAACAATATTATGCATTGATAAGTAATTCAAAATAAACATCATTACTAAACAATAAAATCAATAGTTGTAGATTTACCCCAAACATTAAATGACAATACTACTGTAGCAAGAGTTCAGACCACTCTTTATATATTCCATGTCAGGACTGCTCAGCTTCCATTCTTGTGTAGTTGACTCCTGGTGGCCTGAAGGCTTTGGGTATGTTGCAGCCTGAGGCACAGGCCACAAGACAACTGGCTGATCCACCAAGTGGCTGGCAGAGATAGCAGCATCAAGTATTTTGCCCACCATCACCCCGAAGGGGTGTGGGCTCTCACAGCTGCTTTTGTCTGAACACATCTTTTTTATCCCCTAGCTCCCTGAATGTTGAGCCCTCATAGGGAGGTGTTAACCCTGTTGCATCTGGAAAGAATCAAGAAAAGAGAAGTGGATTATTGCTGATTGTCTTCTGGATATAGCCATGTGTTTACGAGAGACTGTACATACATCCCACACACCGCCAGACAGGTCAGTGGTATGGAAATGAAAAGGGAAGGTCCACCAAACCTTTCTCAGTTTATTTTAATCCAACATTTCATGATAACTAAATGTTATTGAAAAAAAAATACAAGTAAAATTCAGGACAAATGTTAAACGGTTAGGGATGTAGAGACAGTGGGCAATGAACAACATCAAACACACTGAAAGGCCAGCTGGGATATATCACCAACCTGCCCTAATCCACTTCCTCTGATTCGTTAGCAACAGAGTTCCCCTTTCCTAGTGGAACACATGAAAGAATTCTTTCTAGTCAGGGTGGAAGTGAGCATCCAGTTTCCTGACATGAAGTGACAGCCAGTGGGGACATGTAGGGTCCAGTGGAGGGCTCCCAGCTGCAGCATCAGGGTTTGGTGTGATTTTAGCTTTGGCACTGGCTCTCTTTTGAGCCTTACTGTCTAGACTTCTTGGCCGTTCTGTTAGCTTTCTAATGCTCTTTTGATTGACTTCTTTCTCTCCAAGTCAATCCTTTTACCAGTGTTTCTGTTCCATTCCAATAAGAATATTGATTGGCTTAGGGGACTTACCTTTCATGATTTTCTTTGGTGGGTAGAAAATATTCCTAACATTCTTTAAGTCCAGTACCAAGACATTTGCTATTTTGGTCCTTCAGCAGGGGCTCCTCCCTAATTCTATGTAGTTCAGGAGGCCTGGCTTCCACAACCTTGTCAAGTTACCCAGGCCTGGCCAGTCACACATGGTGCTCTAGTTCTGACCATGGGGTTTTGCCTAAAAGGGGCACATACCTGGCCAGCCTAATCAGTCTTTCCCAGGAATTAGGACTTTCACCCACTAAACCTGGAGAGATGAGCACATGTTCTCTTGCTCCTCTTGGATTGTAAGCTGTATGGATGTGAGGCTCTAGGATGTTGCAGCAGTATCTCTGTCACGCTGTTTCCAAATGGCAGCACCATTTCGCATTCCTACCAGCACTGTGTGAGGGGCCCAATTTCTCTATATCCTTGCCAATACTTATTATCTAACTTCTTTATTCTAATTGTTCTAGTGGGTGTGAGGTGCTATCTCATTGTAATTTGAATTTGCATTTCCCTGTAACTAATGATGTGGAGCTGCTTTTCATGTGCTTATTGGCTGTTTGTATATCTTCTTTGGAGAAATGTTTTTTTAGAGCCTTTGCCCATTTTGATGTTGGCTAATTATCTTACTTTATCTTTAATTATCTTTATTATTGAGTTGTAAGAATTCTGTACATATTCTGTATGCAAACTTCCTATCAGATGCATGATTCGAAAACATTTTCTCTTATTCTATGTGTTGATCTTTCACTTTCTTGATGATTTCCTTTGTTTTTCAGTTCTTATTAGTATAATTGAGCAGAGGAAGTCTTAATGTCCTTCATTGCATCTCTTTCTATATATTTCTTTCCTCAGAAAGTCTAGAAACAAGCAGAGATCTTTTGATCAAAAAGCACTTAATCATTTTTCTAACCCAGGTAAATGTGAAACCTAGAAGACAAATTTTGAAATAAAAAGATCATGTTAGATGGGTGCTTTGTCTTGGTCTTGTGGGTGAGGAAAAAAGAGACATGATAGAAGTGAAAAAAGCCAGCTTCCAGTATCCTTCACATTTTATCTTCACAACATGAACACAACTTTGCTTGACAATTCCCAGAATATTTAAGTCACTTGTATAGTAAGTAATATTTACTAGACCTCAGGATTGTTACCAGATTAGAATGATAAATTAACACTTAGTAGCATGATCAGAGAGGAAGAAGAAAACAAATTTCAGGATAAAAGCCCAGGATAAAGGGATCCGTTCAACTACTCCATCAAGTATATTTACCTTATTCAACAGTTTATAAAACAATTCAATAAACAGTTTCTGAGCCTTGTGCTGTGGAAGGCCTTGCATTTGCTGCTATTGTGCTGGTGGTGGGAGGTGTAGGAAAGGGGAAGAATGTGCAGAAAGCAGTCTGCCGTGAAGTTGGCTGATTACCATTAGGGACGTCAGAAGAGAACACGGTGTCTACAGTAGACGGTAGAATGTTGTGAGGCAATAACAGCGACATAAACAACACAGAGTCACAGCAATTGGAGAAATCCTTTCCATGGTGGGAAATCAGGAGAGAGCTCATGAAGGAGGTTCTGAAAAGATTCAGCACATTCACTGAGTCCTGAGGCAGTATTGAGATTTCTCTAGGTGGAAATCAAAAGGGAGGACACTGAAGAGTTAGAAGAGGACTGAGAGTTGGTTCAGCTGGAGTCTGGGGCATGTGCCCTGGAGTGGCTGAAGAGGAGGCTGGCAAAGCTGCTTGTCCCAGAACAAAAGGGCTGTGAATATTGGGCTAGAACCCATAATTGCCCATAATTATTAGGACAATGAGGAGCCACTGAGATTTTGGAGCATGAGAGTTCATGTTTAGAGTAGTTCTTTAGGAAGATACATTTGGCAACTGGAGGCAGGATGAGCCCACATAGCCTGGATATGAGGAGGGCAGTGAAGGGTTCTCCAGGGACAGTGTGTGTGACTGGTGGGAAATCAGACCTTGCTTTAAAGGACTGCCCTTGTGGAACAACAGGCTGCCTAAACACAATACTGATGACTAGATTGCTATGATTGGCTGAAGTTGCCATCACCCATGTTATCTGGAAGGTAGCAAGACCAGAAGAGAAGATGCCAGCAGATGCAAGATAGCGTCCATTGTCCCCACACTGAAAACTGATCAAACAGTAAGTTTAACAGAGCTTTCCAGTCATTACCGGGGCTTTGGAAGTTGGTGCAGTGCGACAGGTGATGGGATGAGAGATTGCAGGCCACTGGCTGTGCTGGACACATTCACCTCCCAGGAGACCTTCCCAGGGAGAAAGCAGGGGCCCTCCTGCCATTCGATCACCCGCCCATCACTTCAAAGTTGCAGGGATGAAGTGTGGCAGCTCCAGCCACCTGGATCTCTGTGATGGGGCCGCTTCATTTCAGCTTCTTCACCTGCAAAATTTTGAGGACTAAATTAAATAATTCATGCATCACATTTGGCAGAAAGCCTGTAACAAAGCAGACCCTTAGCATTCCTTATGGATGTTCCTGGAATAGCATTCCCGGGAAGCCATGGAAGGACCTTTTCTTTTACAACCTTGTCTTTCTGTCTCTGGAAGGTACAGGGGCACCTGAAGGTTTGCATTTGAGGTTGAAGCCCAGAGACAGCCATATAATTTGTTTAATGTGCTACGACATTGTTCTGGCACAATGCTATCAACCAAATTGCTTTATCTCTTATGGGGGCTTCCCCTTCCCCTTCCTGGCTTTTCCTGGCTGGCAGGACTCTTTTTTTTATTGGAAAATTTTAATGTACAACTTAATGGGTTTCATTATGACATGGGTTTCACTGTGACATTTCCATATATACATTTCATTGTATGTTGCTCATATAACTTCCCCCTACCCTCTAATGACCCTCCTCCCACCAATGGTCTTTCTACTTGCATGTCTTTTTGTGAGAATATTTATCTATATACGTGCATCCTGATTTTGATTTAAGTCCAAACTTTTTTTCTATAGTGATCTACCTTCTTACATTCTCAGCAGTATTAGATGAGTGAACTAGTCTGTTTACAATATTACCAGCCTTTGGTATTATTGCTATTATTATTATTACTATTTTTATTTTAGCTAGTCTTGTAGGTTTTTTCTATTTTCCTCCTTTTTCCCCACCATACTAATAAAGTTGTGCTGTTTACATTGAGATTGACCTTTCCCCCTTCATCCCTCCTCATGGACCCCCCCCCATCTTCTCCAATCATTGCTTCCCTGGATGGCACAACTCTTCCCAAGTGCTTCTGCCCTTCCTTCTGCCTTCCCCTTTCCTGGTGCCGAGAAACTGTTGGCCTCATGCTGAAGGCACACGGATGTTACCACTATGCTGGGGCTGCCTGTGGTTCTAAAAGAGGAGTAGAAGTTGGAGAATATAATGGCACAATGGTTTGGATAGACATGGAAAGTTTGGGGAGTCATGGAAGCAGGAAATAAGTTTGTCACAGGGATTGACTACTCTGGGCCCCTGGACAGTTTAGCTGTCAGGTTACTGGCCAGGACTCTTCCTTCCTTCTCTTGCTCCCTGCCTGACACCTCTCCTTCCTTCCACAGGATAAAGAATAAATCAGGCATTGGAGGTGTAGCTCAGCGATGGAGGTTTTACCTAGTTTGCACAAGGCCCTGGGTCCTGGTTTTTGTCCTCAGAATAGGAAAAAAAAAAAAAAAAAAAAAAAGCCAGATTGGCCTTGCAGCTGACTGTAACAGGGAGAAAGACATTCCCACAGATGCCCTCAGTGGGAATGACAACCATCCTTGAAGAGACTCAGATGACGAGTTCTGTGAGTTCAGAGTGGGGAGCAATGATTGCTAATTGGAAGGGCTATGGAAGGCTGCAGGGAGGAAGTGATGGTGAGGCTGAGTTCTGGAGGAATGGTGAAATTTAGAATTTGCAATAAAGGAGAGGGCAACAGTTTGAAAAATGTACAGAACAATAAAGCCGTGGTTGTATAAAGGGGTAAATTCTTTTTTTATTGGAAATTTTTAATGTACAACTTAATGTGCTCATTCTGACACGCATTTCATTCTGACACGCATTTCATTCTGACATGCATTTCATTGTGACTTTCCACATATGTATTTCATTGTACATTGCACAGATAACTTTCCCCTTACCCTCTTGTGCCCTTCCTCCCCCCCCCTCCTCCCCCAATGGCCTCTCTTCTACTTGTATGTCTTTTTGTAGGGATATTTTTCTATACCCTTGCATCCCAATTATGGTTTAAGTTCAAACTTTTTTCTATAGTGTTCTATCTTTTTACATTGTCAACAGTATTACATGAATAATCCAGCCTGTTTTCATTATTGCCATCCTTTGGTATTGTTGGTATTATTACAATTATTTTCCAAACTATACAAGTTGGGCTGTTCACTTTGAGGTTGACCTCTCTCTCATTCCTCCCTCCTGCTTTTTAAAGGGGTAAATTTTTTATCTTGGTCAGATTTCTAAGTATGTCAAGGGAATTGTGGGCAGATTAGGGAGGAGTTTGGAAACCTGAGTGGATATGTTGGAATTATCCCATGGACCTGGGGACGTGGTAGGTGGTATTATGAGAACTGTTACTAGCATGATGTAGAGAGTGAATAAGTTGGGATGTGGGTGGTGAGGGAAGAGGGCAGCAGGGACAGGGCTTGAAGGTATTGCAATGATCTGGGAAGGGCTATTGGTACAGAACTCAGTACTGACAGGAGAAGGAAGGGGAGTTAGAGGTGGAAGTTAGAGATGAGAGGCATGCAAACTATGGAGTTAGAATTAGTAGTTATTGGTACCTGAGGTAGGAACTAAGCAGGAAAGGGGAATCAGGAATGACTTTTCTATCTTTTCCCATCGGAGGTTGTCCAACTCTGCTCATTCCTTAAGGGCATGTGGTCCTTCAGCTGAGCAAATTATCTTACAAGTTTCACCCTCTCCAGGACCCACTTGTTTCCCTCACTCAGGCTCACACCTAGCCTGATGATGGTGTGAAGATGTCTCTCATTTATCCTCATAGCCATTTTCCAAGAGGTATTCTTGTTTTGTAATGGACCATGCAGTTTTGACTGTAAACTTTTCTGAGGATTTCACATTTTAGAAGGGTTTTAACAGTGTATTTACACTGTAAGAAAAGAATTTTCTCCAGAGTCTTCCTGTTGGTATGTGTTTTTATTTTTGGAAGGGGAGGGAGGGGAGGGAAAAGGCCTGCTTGGTGGCATTGCTGACAAAAGGCTTGTAAGTGTGATAGGTTTTTGTTTTTTTTTTAACATATTCTGCTGTTATGTCTCCTTCAGAGCCATAATCAATTAGGCCTGCAGCAGCAGCTGCTGGCCTCCCTTGGCCTGTCCACCCAGTTTCCATTGGAAGCCTCCTGTTTTCTCACTATCTACCAATTAGGTCTTACTTGAGTCTGTTTTGTGGTAGACTTATCTACTACACATCCGTCTTCCTTTAAAATGTCTCTTGTTGTTATCTTAAACATTTTCTTCCTCTCAACCTTTTTTTTCTGTCTCTCCCACCCTACCTCCTTTTCTCTTACAGATACAAAAATGTATAAATATGTCATTTCTAACTGATGTTTTTTGGAGATGCTGAAAATAACAAAGATTCCTTCCTCAATCTGTGTCACAGCCATGGCCGAGTGGTTTGGCCCTTGTGTCTTCTTCATTCTGGGATTGAAGCTAAGATGCTGTTCCAACCCTGATCTCATGGTAGAGGAAAGAATAATGATGAGCTTTTGTAATGGACTTGAAACTTCTGCTCAGATGTGTCACTTCAAACAATATTTCTTTACCACCTGTCACCTGGTATGAAAGACAACACCACTTATATTAAGCTTTTGCCTGTTGTTATAGCACCAGCTGTATGCGTCAGATCTTTCTATGTTATGCTCCAGCAAAAACAACCCCCAGGCTCAGTGGGTTACAACAGAGCTCTGATTCTTGCTACACCATATGCGATGGGGATTTGCCACCTCTCAGCCTGTGACTCTACACAAGAATCTTCTTCATTCTGGTGTTCAAGCTGCAGGAATAGCTTTTCTCCTGGGTTCTTGACAGAGGGTAAAGAACCTCAGACTTGGGACTAAAGATGTAGTTCAATGGTAGAAAACTTGGCTAGCATGAGTGAGGCACTGAGTTTGACCAGAAGAAGGAGAAGGCACTGGGTTTGACAACAAGAAGGGGTAGGTGGTGGTGGTGGTGGTAGAGGAGAAGGAGGAGGAGGAGGAGGAGAAGAAGGAAGCAGGGGAGGAAGAGGAGGAGGAGGCGGAGGAAAAGGTAGTTCTTTGGCAAAAGATGGAAAAGTTTAGAGCTCTGGTGGATGATGATGCCTTGAGTTTTGCTACAAGAGAGGATGATGTCCGCAGGACAAACTTTATCTTGCGGACATTTCACTTTGAGACTGGGAGCGGGGTTCTTTGTTTTTTGTCTTCTCTATCCCAGGACTACAGTGGCCAGCTGTCTTCCCCTCTGCCAGAGGCGACAAGAGAAGAGGTAGAATCTGAGAGGGGAAGAAGTAGGTTGAAGAGATGGAAGGACCATGGGAAAAAAAGAGGACCAGGAAGGCAGCTCAGAGAGTCTGGCTTGCTTGACACTCACCTTTGGTTGCCTTAGGATCCAGGAGATCACTAAAGAGCTGTTTTGCCCAGCATTTGTTCTCTCTCTGTGTGCGATTATCTAATTGTCTGGGCTCTCTTTCTGGAAATGGTTGTACCTTCTTGGCTTCCTAATGGTTAAAGATGTAGGGACATAAGTTAAACACATTGCGTAGAAAAAGAAAGGGCTACTTTGGTGGGAAGATGGGAGACACAGCCCCCAGTTCTGCAGAAAGCTGGTGCTACCAATCTTGAGAGATGCAGCTCAGCTTTGGGTTCTTTTGCGTAAGTCGAGATAGAAATCATAAACAGGCTAGCAATGCCATCTGAATGGCACTTCCCTGGGGCTTGTGCCTAGTATTGAGGAGAGAGCACACAGGGGATGGTTTCCAGACTGCTTTCTGAGGAAGTGAATGGTGAAGCTTACATAGTCCGACAGGCGGAGCTTCAGGCACACTGGTGGCCATTGCATGAGCTTCAGCCTTCTGCATGTGTATCTTGTGGTCAGCACTAGGGTCTGTGTTTGGCACGGTGGGTGTGATCTGCTCATGTGCACTGGGTCAGTTTGTGCTTCCCTGGTGGGGGTGCTCACTGTTGCCATCCCAGGTGGTCAGAGCAGGGCATTCTGTGCATGAGGAGGATGCAGGGCAGTGGAAGTCTCTTTGAAACCTTTGAAGGAAGTCCTTGTTGTTGTTAGGTCCAACTCACAGAGACCCTATGTATGCCAGAAATGAAACACTCCCCAACACTGTGCCATGCCCGGCACTATGTCAGGGCTTCTCTGTTATTCATAGGGTTTTCAATAGCTGATTGTTTGGGGAGTGGATTGCCACGTCCTTCTCCTATTTTTATGGTGCTGGGGCCCACAGGGCCCCAGGTAGCACAGAGCAAAACTCTATCAACTGAGTTAAGAGTGGCCTAAACGGGGCCATTTTAGAATGCACATCCTGCAGAAACCTGCTTCGTGTTAAATACATAAAATGTAGTTGGGAAATTTGTTGTTAGGTGCCATCGAGTTGGTATCCGACTCATAGTGACCCTCATAAGGTTTTCAATGGCTGACTGTTTTGGGATTGCCTTGGGAGTGGATTGCCAGGCCCTTTTCTATTTTTGCGGTGCTGGGAATTGAACTTGGGACCTCAGAGACTGCAGTGCAGCGCTCTACCAACTGAGCTAAATCCCAGCCCAGGTGGGAAATTAGGCCTGTCTTACTCTGTCTCAATGGGACTCTGTGAAATACAGATGAACACCAAAAGAGTGAAATCATAATCCCGTAGTCCAATATCACATAACAACCAAAAAAGACTTCTAGAAAAAAAAATTAAAGCATTATGCAGTGACTGCTGGAAAATGAGGAAGAATTATAATGCCATCCCTTGAAGATTCCCAGAAGAGCAAGGACCAGGGTTAGAAGCTGAGGATTACCTTAAATGCAGTTTGTGCTTTGGTAATGATTAGTGCTCTATGATGAGAAGATTTTGTCCTTTAGGCCAGGGGACTCCAACCTCTTGCCATGTACCAGTACTTGTGTGAGTGGTGGGCAAGCAAGTGAAGCTTCATTTGCATTTACATAATAAATTTAACGTTTTTGAATCATCCTGAAACCAGCTCCTTCTTCACCCAGTGGAAAAACTATCTTCCATGAAACTGATCCCTGGAGCCAAAAAGGTTGGGGACCACTGCTTTAGTTCTTATCAAGCGTTGAGCCAGGTACAGCGGTACTCCTCTGTAATCCTGACTACTCTGGAGGCTGAGGGAGGAGTATGGCAAGTTCAAGGACAAAGATGTCCTGTACAACTTAGTGAGACCCTGTCTCAAAATAAAAAATAATAGGGGCTGGGAGTGCAACTCAGTTGTAGAGCACTTGCCAAGCAAACCCCTGAGTCCTGTGTGGGGGAAAAAAGTAACCCCAGCCACTGAAAGAGTTCAACGATACTTTGTGGGCTTAGAAAAGTAGCTGTTAGTAGAGGTAGTGGATGTAAAAAAGAAGCTGGAGGAGAATAGTTAGGAAACTGGATGGAGAGAGAGGGAGAGGGGAGGAGGGGTGGGGTGGGGGGATGGGGCACCAGCCCCTATCAGTTTATGAAGATTTTGTGTCTGGCTGCGTTGACTGAAGCCTGTGCTGCTGGCTTGGGCTTGCTTTTGTGGACTTGTTTGTGGTAAGGAATTGTCATGATTTCTTGCAAATGGGGTAACTCTGGGTTATGAACTGGGAACTTAGGAAAGAGAACCAACATAGAACTATGTAGAAGGGAGATAATCTTCCACCTCACAGTAGCCCCTGAGGGGATGGGTGGTTCCCTCAGGGGCCATGGCCAGACAGCCTGTAGGTTTGAAGAATTTCTTGTGCTTCCTGCCAGCTGTCAATCCAGGGACACCAGAGCTTGTTTTTTCCCACTGATTTTCCTTCAGAGAAACATGTATTTTGTGTTTGTACGGGAAAAAGAACATTCATTTCTCTCTCTTACTTTTGCAATGATCTGTTAATTTGTGCGGAGAAGGAGGAGAGGATGTCACTTTGTGAGGATTATACTGGCAACTCAGCTTTTTCCATACCACTGTGGTGTCTGATCCTGTCAGATCTCCGAAGCTAAGCAGGGTTGGGCCTGTTTAGTACTCAGATGGGAGACCACCTGGGAATACCAGGTGCTGTAGGCTTGGGAGAAGGACCTGGCAACCCACTCCCAACAACAACAACAATAACAACAAACCAAAGCAACAACAACAACAACAAAACCAATCAGCCATTGAAAACCCTATGAATGGCAGAGAAGCAGTAACAATAGTCTTTTGCCTGTTGCATGTAGGGTCGCTATGAGTCAGATTCCGATTCGATGGCACCTAACAACAACAACATACTGGCAACTCAGGGACAGCATATAATGAAGGGAATTTACAGATTTGCTATCAGAAGGTATAGATATCTATGCATACTGTTCTCAGTGGAGAGAAAGTCAGGTCTGACTGTTACAAAGGTTAATGCCAAATTTAAATGCATCTCTCTTTTTTTGAGATCATTTCCATAGCATTTTATTCACAAACATCGAATGATTTTCTGCTTCTCAAGAAAAATAGTCATTAACATTTTTGTTTGCTCTCATGAGTTATAATTATGTTATTACGAATATGGACACTCTGAAGAGATTTTGCTGAGGAAAAATGGGATTTTTTTCCTGATAATGAGGAGAAAAGAGGGGTGACTGATCCCACTCAGCAATGATTCCTAACAACTGGTTTTTCACTTGATGTGGGTAGAGAAGGTTTTGTCAGAGATTTTCATTTACTGGTAGTTTTAAGGTATTAAAAAAGGAAAGCAACCATATCATTAAATTAAAAACTAAAGAAAAGTGTCACAATTCAAAATGGTTACAGTTATTTACAGGAAGAAGTTATAGTGGATTGACACTTAAATCATACTTCTTTCTTTAAACAAAATCATGAGGGACAGGCAAACACGTAAGACAGACAAAGAGGGGTGTGGGAAGCTGGATATCTGGAGTGCATTTTCTTTGTTATCTTCCCTTGCCTCTGGAGTGACTGTTAAGGAACCTGTGTGGATCCCTGGGTTCTGAGGGCTCTAGTTTGAACACAGTGGGTTAAAGAACAGGTTTTCCTTGAGTCTTAAACCCATGGGTTTTAACCAATAGTCTTTAGGCTCTGAGGGGCAAATGGAGTACCATGAGCCTCATAGTCTTTGGGGACAGCCATGGAGCACTCTCTTGCCCAGCCTGTGGGTATCTGAGGCCTGGCCTACGCTGGGATTCCAGAGGTGGCTTGGAATGACACTGATCCACAATGGTAGCTATGGAGCAAAGAGAGAACAGAGACAGCAGCCAGTGTGAAGGATATCCAGGATCCATGCGAGATGTCCAAAGTACAAAGTATAAAGGGGATGATTAATGAAGCAAGGACAGAGCTTCCTTGGTGCAGAGCTATCCAATGGTGGGGATAAAGGGGGCCCCAGGAGTTGGGGCAGGAGGCAGAGGTCATGTTTGGGGATAGAAGCAGAAAGCCTTAATGCTGTTCTAGGGGTTTTGCCTGCAAGGCAAGAAAGGAGCTCCAAGGGCCCAAGGTTTGGAGAGGCCATGGCTGTGGAGGGAGTGGGTTATGTCCTTGTGCAGATAGTCACTGTTTGGGGACCTTGAGCACATTTTGTGAGCTAGGGGCCTTGGACTCGTATATCTTTGTTCCATTCTACCCTCTTCCTTCCTCTCACTGATGTAAGATGAGAATTGGATCAAAAGTGGGCTTCGGAACTTACTTTTTTCCACCCAAGGTTTAGGAATTGTTTTCTTTCAAAAACATCTCAAAGGCAGGCCCCCCGTGCCCCCCCCCCCCCCCCGTGGTCTAACACAAAAGGCTATGGAATGAATGAAAGCATTAACTGCTGAAGTACAACCTCACTCCTGTGCCACCGGCACAAGCCTCTCCTGAGTCTTCATCTGCCCTGCTCTCCATGGCCGACACATGGCTGTGGCGAAAATGCCCATAAGCACAAGCCATTTTAACATAAGGCTAGAAAACATTCTGAGGAGAATTTTATTCTAATTAATCATTTTTGGGGGGGATGGGGATTGAACCCAGGGACTTGTGCATGCTAGGTAGATAATCTGTCACTGACCTACATCCCCAACCTTTATTTTACTTCTAACTGATATATAAAAACATAAAAATTGTACATAATAATAGAGTACCATGTAACATTTTGATATACATATACATGGTATAATGTCTAAATCAGGTTAAATATACCCATTTTGCTCAAGATTTAATATTTCTTCATGGTGAAAACATTCACTGTCCTTTCTGGTAGCTTTTGAAATGTTCACTATATAGTTGGCACTTGTAGTCGGCCTACTGTGCAATACCACACAGAACTTCTTGTTCCTGTCTAACTACCTGCTGGCGAAAGTACAGTTGGTTCTAAATGTAATTTAATATCCATTTATCAACCTCTCTCAACTCCTCCCTCCCCACTCTCAGTGTTGGTAAGTAGCATTTTATCCTCAAGTTCTATGTGATCAACTGTTTTCGATTCCACATATGAGTGAGATAAAGCAGTACTTATATTCCAGTGCCTGGCTTACTTCATTTAACACAATGATCTCTAATTATATCCATGTTGCAACAAATAATAGGATTTCATTCATCTTTATGGGTGAACAGCATTCAACAGTGCATATGCTACACATTTTCTCCATCAGCTGATAGACATTTAGTTAATTCTATATCTGGGCAATTGTGAATAGTGCTACAATAAACATGGGTGTGCAAATATCTCTGGTATGCTGATTTCATTTCCTTTGGATATATAGTCAGAACAACAATTGCTGGATCACATGGTAGTCTTTAAAAATTTTTCTTGAAAAGCCTCTGTAGTGTTTTCCATAACAGCTGTATCAAAAACAACAACAACAACAACAACAACAACAACAATAAAACCCACCACCAACACTAACACCACCAACAACAAAAAACTAGAATTTTAAATAGAAGAGAAAATAATGGATCTATTCTGGCCTTATCTTTTGGTGGTTTAGAATATGGGAACTCAGAGCCAAAGCCTGCTATTTCCTGTTTTTCAGGTCTGGGGCCATTTGTAATGGCTATGTGAGGTTTCTGAGGCCATTTTTCTAGGACTGTCTTAGATGTTGGCTATGGGGAAGCAAAGAAGTATCTGAATAAAGAGCTAGACTTCTTGGACATGGAGCAGGCTATGGGTTTGGTTGGCTTTTGACAGCTTATTGTAAGATGAGAAGAGGCCCCAGGGAACATCTTGAGTTGATTGATCCAGATCTGTCTGGAGAGGCCAAGCATGTTCTCAAATCAATAAGTTCAAGGAGACTGAGTAGAGAGAAGGGTCCAGCTTACTCTGATGAAATCTGGATTTTATTTTTCAGACCTTGAGACTGCAAAGAGACTTGGAGTAGGATGTCTCAAGGTCATGTGGCAAACTGGTGACAGAGTCACGTTTGGCTCCCAACTGATTCTTAGTCCAGTAATTTTTCATCTCTACAATGCTATCTCTGTCTCCACCTGATTCTATTCTGTGCCCCAAATTTGCTTTTGTGAGAGCCAACCTTCCCTCCCTCTCTGCATTATTCCTTCCTTCTTTCTCCCCCTCTTTTTCCTTCCTTCATCCTTCAAACATTTGGTGCTTACCACATACCTGGAACTCTGCCATTTTTGGAGAGACAGAAATGAGTAATACCTAGTCTTGCTGTCTTAATTCTTAAACTTTAAATACTCATCCAATGATAAAGTAGAGAAATGTTCATCTAAGGGCTTGCTTATGTGACAAAGGTCTTCCTAGCCATTATTCTGTTATTATTTACTAAGAGTCATAACCAGAAGTCTAGAAATAAGTCTAGAACCATGCACCTATTTATTTGCATACATGTTTGTGCTCCAGATAGGGCTGACGAAGTCAATCTCAGTCAGTGGAAATGTTTCAACAGGAACACTTTTCCATCCTGAGGTTGCGTGAACTTCTCCTTCATCCACTTATTATCATGACCCCAGCAGAGATAGGCAACTGTAGAGCCAAGAGATAGTTGAGGGTTGGAGGGAAGTGAGGGGGAAAGAGATGTGGGTGAAGTTCTGGGCAGAAGACAAGGCTGAAGGCAGGACTAAGATTGTTATGGCAGACACAGGAACACAAAACAGAACATTCTGGGTAAAGGCTTAGTGAAAATTCAGAGAGCAAGTGAGAACCATACTCATTAGCCAAGGAGGAAGCAGAAACCAATGGACAAGGCAAATCTGGGTTAAAGACAAGTCTGTATTAGTCACAGTAGTCCCTGAGCCAGAGCAATTATGTTGGGGAAAGACTGGCTTCAGGAAGAAAGGCTTATTATGTTCTTGCCCATACCTCAGGCAGATACAGGACCTGAAGCCTCTGGCTGAGGGCCTAACCAGCCAAACAGATGTCTGATGCACGCAGCCTCAAAGCTTTCTGGGACTCCCTGGAAGTTGTCATGGCTACTGACTTAAGAAAGAAATGTAGACAGGTGTCCTAGGAAGGGCATTGGGCGCACAAAGTCATTGTGTCTTCTTCCCTTCCTGACTGTACAGGCAGAGAGAAAACTCTCTGTGGGCATTTCACTGCAGAAGTAATTTCAGTCCAATTACACAAGATGACAGAAGAGCCAATTCAACACAGAGTGGCATGCCTACAATTTGAGAGCCTGATTTAAAAACAAAAAGATTGCTATTGTATTCTCCGCTTATAGTAAGCAAAAATCTTTACAAATAAATGTTGTGATGAAAAAGCCCATCAAAAGAGAGCAATGAGGAAAGGTCATTATCTTCACAAGGTATTTCCTTAGGTTTGTAACCTGTCTTTAGGGGTAAGAGGTACGGGTAATAATTGCTATAGTTTAGAGAAGTATCCCTTAAAGGCCCATGTGTGAAAAGCCTGGTTACCAGTCTGTTTTACTATTGGGAGCAGTGGAACCTTAAGAAGTGGAGCCTAGTGGGAGGAAGTTAGGTCACTGGGGGATATCAGGACTCCAGCCTCTTCTCTGTTTCCTTGTTTCTCAGCAACATGTGGTGAATTGGCTGCTTCAGCCAGTGTTCCCACCAGGAGGTATTGTGTTGCTATAGGCCCAAAGCAATAAGACCAAATTGTCATGGACTGACCATGGACCTCTGAAACCATCAGCCAAAATAAACCATTCCTCTCTATAAGTTGATTATTTCAGGCATGTTGTTATTATGATAGGAAGCTGACTAATATAACAATATTCTCTGACAGTTCTAGGTCTTTTAAACATAATATTCCTTATATATGTCTTTGTCCAGAGATTAGAACTCAGGAATTCAGAGCCCCAACTCCAGGGTTGCTTTATTCATTTGCTAACAAAATGAGAAGCTAGGTGTCAGGAATGCGGATATGAACATAACCTCACTCTGCCCTTAAAAAGTATGCAATTTAGTTGATGTGATGGATATATGCTTTATTAGTAATGTTAAGATATGCAAATCCTATAAAAAGGTCCGGACTAGATGTCCTAAGAGTATGTAAGGAGAAGTTGCCTACCTCCACTTAAGATACAGTGGGAAAGGTTTCTATGACAAGCTGACCAATGAGATGATTCTTGGAGGACATCAGGAAGACAAAAAGCAATCATTCCAGATAGGAGGAAGGGAATTTGCAAAAATAGAGATGTGGAAAAAGTGTATCATTTTCAGAGAGTTTGGCACGATTAGAATCCAGGGAAACTTAGAGATGGGAAGGAATGTGGCTGGAAAAATAGGGTGACGGCAAGTTTGTCAAAGCTCTTATGTTCCATAGTGAAGCATTTGTATTACCCTGAGTATTGCCTCTGTGACCTAGCTGAATTTCTCCCCTTCCCTAATCTTATTTATCTTTGAGGTCAGGATGCCTATAAGCCAGAATTTCCTCTTCAGGTGAAACTAGTTGACTCTAAGTTGCCAGCATGACCCCCAGAGAGCATCTTGTGTCATTATAATTCTATCTATATGCTAAATGACACACCTTCCACTGCTATGACAGTTGACAACTGCCATGAGGATGACTGGAAAGAACCATAAAAGGAGGTAAAAGGGGAGGTGCCTAAATTAACAGAAAATCTCTGCTCATCCCTGGACAAGATTTACTCCTCTTTCTTAACCTATCCCTCCCCTTCATTTTGTTTACTCCACATCTATGACCTTCCAGCCTCTAATGATTGAGAAGCTGATTTGCAAGTTTATCTCCTACTTCTTTTATTGTTGGCCAAGAATAAAAGTCTCTGTCACTGTTCAATTGGTGCTTGGTCTTGTTATTTGTTCCATAATTCTGAGATTGAAAAAGTATAACAGTGTAAGTGGAACCCTAAAGAAATTGAAATATCTCTAGGAGATCCCATGCTAGGGGTGAGAACAGTCTGACATCTTGGCACCAGAGGAGGAACTGCTGGAGGAGAAACTGCCAGAGGAAGCACCATCTCTCAAGAAAAGACTAATCTTTTTCTGCTAATTTATCTCACATCTGAATCTACATATGCATATTTCCTGGCTTTTGTTTCACCTTTTCTATAAATTGTAACACTGCTACAGGCAAGGCAAGAGAGAAGCTGAGAATTTTTCTCTCCCCAGTTCTAGCCCTAACTGTAAATAAACTCATTCACTTCTATTAATTCCTATCTCCCAGTTTTTTTGGTAAAGCAATAAGCAATATCCCTCAGGTTTCAGTAAGAGAAGGACCCAGTTTAAGGGCAAAAACAGGTAACATTTGGAATTTTTTTTGACAGTCTCACTATTGTAGTCTTGTCTGGACTTGACCTCACAATTCTCCCACCTCAGCCTCCCAATGTTGGTTTTACAGGTATGTGCCACCATGCCTGGTTATACAATTTGGATTTTATTCTATTGAACACATTATAGATTGAATTGTGTCCTTTAATCTACAATGTAATGATAGTTGGGGATAGACCTTTGGGAGGCAGAGTTAAATGAGTTCATGAGGGTGGGGCCTTTACCACAACCCAAACATACTGGCACCTGATTTCTGATTTCCAGCCTCCAGAACTGTGAGAAAATAATATCTGTTGTTTAAGCCACCCAGTCTATGGTATTTTATTATGGCAGCCCAAACAGACTAAGACAGGTCAGTTGTCTTAAAATATTTTTGGAGGGATACTGTTTATTATTTAAATGCCTTCTAAAACATGTGCATAATATTAATGTATAAGTTTAACTTAGACTGTGTTTTTATCTATTATCTAACCTGCTGATTGAGGCAAACAATCTAGTATGGACAGTAGCAAAATCAGTTCTTTAATTCATTTGATAAATATTAAGCACTTGCTTTATGTTGTTGCTGTTAGGTGCCATCCAGTAGTGTCTGACCTGTAGCAACCCTTATAGGGTTTTCAATGGCTGATTGTTTTGCGGTTGCCTTGGGAGTGGATTGCTACATTCTTCTCCCATTTTTGTGGTGCTGGGAATCAAACCCAGGACCTCAGAGACTGCAGAACGGTGCTCTACCAACTGAGTTAAATCCCTGCTTTATGTTAGACAATTTTTTATAGTATTGGTATTACAATGGAGACTAAGAAAGACCAATCACTGCCCTTATGTGGCTTACCTCTTTGTGGAGAAGGTAAGAAGAATTAGAACATATGAGTAAGATATAATTTCAGGTGCTGAAACATCTATGAAAAAAATAAAACTGAGTGACATGGTAGGTGTAGGGATGTTTTTCTGTGGACCCTTAGGGAAGGATTAGTTGAGGAGATGACCTTGGAACTGAGATGTAAATAACAACAGAGCTACCTTATGAGGTCTTAGGATGGAGGAAGCTATAGGTGCCCAAGAACAGGAGTAGGCTGGGAGTTAAGAGATCATTTGCCATGATGGTCCCAGGAAAAGAAGAAGGTGAATAGGACTAGGAGCAGAGGTGGAGAGGATTTTGTATTAGGAGTGGAATGGATTTAGGGTATATTTTGGAGGCTAAGCCATTAGGAGGGGCTGGGGTTTAGCTCAGTTTGTAAAATGCCACACATTGGTAGATCCCCAGCACCGCAAAATGGGAGGATATGGCAATTTATTCCTGAAGCAATCAGTCATTGAAAACCCTATGAAGGTCACTGTGAGTCAGACTCGACTCAATGGCAGCCAACAACAACAACAAGAAGCCATCAAGAGGATTGATGTTGTTATGCTGTTAGGTGTGGTCGGGTCAGGTCCAACTCACAGTGATCCTCAAAAGGTTTTCAATGGCAGATTGTTTCAGGATTGCTTCAGGAGTGGATTGCCACATCCTTCTCTCATTTTTGTGGTGCTGGGGATCGAACTTGGGTCCTCAGAGAGTATGGAGCAGTACTCTACCAAATGAGCTAAACCTCAGCTAAGTAACAGGATAGAGGATATTATTTTTACTTAGAGAAGAAAGCTTAAATCAACTTGGTATTATGAAAACAAAATAATTAATTGTTACATTCAACAATGTAAAAAATTCCCACCATTTGCTAAAGTGTTAGATAGACGTGGCTGTAAGTTTGACCCCTTTCTACATTGTCAGTCATCATCACCTCCATCCATAAGAAACAGCAGTGTCTGATTCCTTGGGGAGATTTGCAGTTTCCCACACAAAATCGATCACACTGATTACAATTAGGGAGCCTCCCTCTAGCTGAGTTCTGGTGCTGTATGGCCCAACAGATGCAATAAGATGGATAAGAAAAGTCTTACTGGGAAGTGGGGCAGAGAGAATTTCCTACTCCTCAGAGAGTTGATCTGTGTGCTTGCCATTTGCCTGTTTTCTCTATGTTCCCTTTCCTACCCTCCCCTGCTCTACTCTATATCACAGGGAATTACATTTCAAGATGGTTTGGCCAACTGAATTCCAAATAGATTTGCTGAGCAGGGAAAGGCACTGGCAGAAGGTAGTAGGGGCGAAGCCAGGTATCTCTTCCTCTTTTGCTCTATCCCTGGTGAGGCTTGCCTGTCACAAGACAGCTTCCTTTCATGATGTCAGCTCCTGCAGGGTGGCCCCTGCCCAGGCCATACCTCTTTCATAAGCCTATGCTTCTGGATTCTGATAATGCCAAGTCCTTGAGCAGTTTCTCTTGTCCCAGAAAAGAGTAAGTTCCTGATTGGCCTCACCATTTCTTCTTTGCTTTCTGGGTTTTTCTATTAATTGTTTAATCAATTTCCCATATTTAGTTCCTTGTATTTTTTTTTTTGGATGGCACTGAGGATTGAACCCAGGCCCTCACACATGCTAAGCACATATTTTACCACTGAGCTACATCCTCAGGCCCTAGTTCCTTGTATTTTTTTTTAAGATCCAGAATGATTTCTGGTTTCTTAACCCTTTAAAGTGCACTGTCCTACTTATAGGACAGTAACTAATTCTCTGATTATTATTTCTTGGAATTGATATCAGATTTACGGGCATGTGCACACTGTATCTCACGGTACCTTCTGCTAGGTGCTTGCTTTTATGTTTAGTCTAGCAGAAAGTACAGTGCTGTGAACATTTCCTTATGGTGAGTTACTGTCCTATAAATAGGACAGGGTGAGTTAATGGGTTAAGAGGATTCTGACTGATACAATATATATTTTGTCTGTTTGTTCTTAAGAACATGGTGATTCTAAAGTTCTACATTTTCTGGATGTACTCTAGTTCTCTGATTTCATCACATATAACTTTCCCTCTTGCTCTCTCCTTCCGTGGCATGCTAATCTTTTTGTTCTATGACAAGTCTGCTTAGGACATCTGCAGTGTTGTCTTCTCTGCTTAGCAAGATTTGCCCAAATCTACATGAAGAACTTTGCTCCTAAATCAACTGGATATCTAGTTTTGTGGTTTCAACATATTTTCTTGATGCTTTTCTCCACTGGATTGAATAATCAAGAGTTTTCCAGATTAGCCCCTTTGCATGTTCTGTTTCCAAAAGGCAAACAGACAAGCAGTTTATTTTTGAAGATCCACTAGGGGTATTTGAGGGTTCTATTTAGCTTATGGCCCTTTAATATCATGGGCTCATGAGGTTTATATACCAGAAAGAGCTGTCAGATTTCATGCAGGCATTAACTGACCTTGCTCAGCATTTAAGGAAAAAACCTCTATATTTTGGTTTTAGCTTATGATATTTTTTTGGTTGTATTATGGAATGTTTTTATTTTGGTCAAATGCTCCAGTTAGAGAACAGTGAAAACATTTGAGAGGGCTTTTTTTTTTTTTTTTTTTTCCAACTAGGGATAGCTATAACTGGAGGATCCCAGAGAGGGACCTCTGTCTGACACAGCATATCTTGCTGGACGGTCTACTATTAGATTTCCATTTATGTGGAATAAGTCATGCTTTTAAAATGCAACTGCTCTTTGGAGAAGTTTCATCACTCCTCCTGGTGTTGTAACATAGTTAAATTCACTTTCTTTCTAGCTTCTGGAGAGATCAGAGTTAGAGGACGTGAGTTTGGAGGGAATGGTAAACCAAAGTAAGATTGATTTTTCTGGAACAGAGATTTACACAAAGGAGGCTGAGCAGGGCATGGAATGTGTGTGTGTGTGTGTGTGTGTGTGTGCGCGCGCGCGTGTGTGTGTGTGTATGTGTGTGTGTGTGTGTGTGTTGCCTGCCCTTTAGGTGAGCAGGTACCAAATACAGAGGTAAGAAGAAATTAAAGCTTTCTTTTACTGCTTTGCTCAGATCTGTCTGTAGAAGATGGCATCTTCCACAGATATCAGATATGTAAACATTCTGGGCTGTGGAGAAGTGCTTTTTTTTTTTTTATGAGTTTTTAGGTTAGTTTCATCAAGGGCAAAGCAGTACTTTTATAAAATAAGTCTCAGTAACTTTAAAACCATTCATACAAAAGATGACTTTCACAGTAGCTTCCGAAGGGATTTGCCTATAGGCATAAGGCACCTTCTGGGGTAGATGATCGAACTCCTGGATTCAAGTGATCCTCCAGCCTCAGTTTCCCACCTACCTGGGACTATATGCATGCACATCACACCCACTTATGGGTTTTATTCTCTTCATGAATTATGCTTTTGAGGAACGTGTTTTGTTTTATTGCATCTTGTTCTCTTACCCCAAACAAAAATTCTACTTTGGAAACCTATAACTTTGATAAAGGAAACACCTTCCTAGAAGGAATGGAGTTAGGCTTCTCAACTTGTTTACACATACCAATGAACATTTATATCTATTGATACAGCAATTTCCCTAGGTGGTTAACTATAAATGAATCATTAATAATAAATATTCAGGTCTTCTGGAATTTATGGGGGCCAGTGGGAAACGCTCAACCTAGTTGTCTAGGAAAAAACCCCAACTCTCTTATGTACTATATGTATTGTTTTCTATCTGGGGAAATCAAAATGCTCTTATATTAGCAAGGCCCAGACTACATGCCAAATTCACTACATAGCCTGTTTACTTTGGGCTTGGAACAGCTGTTCATAAAGCAATTTACATTGAACAGGTGCACCACGGCTCTAACTCATTGATGTGAAAGGTACAGTAGAAATAATTGGCAGAGAATGCCCTCCCACCATTACCTCCTGGACAATCCAAAGTTTCAGAAAATTTTCAGTTTACAAATTATTTTTTGATTTTTCTACATGTTTAATGGCTGCGGGTTTGGTTGATTAGAACTAGGAAATGTTTTATATCTAGCTAGCAGTCATGACAGGATTCAGAAGAGGGTGAGGAACCAGGGACATCATTGCTGATGTTGGATGGATATTAGCCAAAAGCAGAGAACACCAGAAAGATAGCTATCTATCTTTTATTGAGGCATTTGACTGTATGGATCACAACAAATTATGGGTAACATTTCAAAGAATGGGAATACCAGACCACTAAATTGTACTCGTGAGGAATCAATACACGGACCAGGAGGCAGTTGTTCAAATAGAACAAGGAAACACTGCTTGGTTTAAAGTCAGGAAAGGTGTGCATCAGGGCTGTATACCTTCACTATACTTCTTCAATCTCTATGTTGACCAAATAATCTGAGAAGCTAGGTTTTATGAAGAGCATGGTGTCAGGATTGGAGGAAGATTCATTAACAATCTGTGTTATGCAGATGACACAACTTTGCTTGCTGAAACTGAAGAGGATTTGAAACATTTACTGATGAAAATCAAAGAACACAGTCTTCAGGATGGATTGTGTCTCAACATCAACAAAACAAAAGTCCTTACAACTGGGTCAAGAAGAAACTTCATGGTAAATGGAGAAAAGATTGAGGTTGTTCAAGATTTTGCTTTACTTGGTTCTACAATCAACACCCATAGAAGCAACAGTCAAGAAATCAAAAGACATATTACATTGGGAAAAACTGTTGTAAAAGACCTTTGTAAAGTGTTGAAAAGTAAAGATATCATATTGCAATGGAAGAGTCCTTAACTTATGCCATAGTATTTTTAGTCATATCATATGGTTGTGAAAGCTGGACAGTGAATAAGGAAGACAGGAGAAGAATTGATGCTTTTGAATTATGGTGCTAGGGATGAATACTGAATATACTATGGACTGCCAAAAGAACCAATAAATCCATCCTAGAGGAAGTGCAACCAGACTGGTCTTTGCTTCCAGAAGGCGACCAGTCCCTGAAGGACATTATGTTTGGGAGAGTGGCAGGTCAACAAGAAAAAGGAAGACCCTCAACTAGATGGATCAACACAGTGGCTGC
Source organism: Pedetes capensis (assembly GCA_007922755.1). Taxonomy (NCBI): domain Eukaryota; kingdom Metazoa; phylum Chordata; class Mammalia; order Rodentia; family Pedetidae; genus Pedetes; species Pedetes capensis. Next base: position 32,893 of record VMDO01007588.1, on the reverse strand, counting down.
AACAATAGGGTTAACCATAAAAAAGATTGTGTGCATGACATAGTGTTGGAGAATGTTTCATTCTGTTGTATATAGAGTTGCTATGAGTCAGACCTGACTTGACAGTATCTAACAACAACAACAGCAATCAAGACTACTTTTTAATATTTCTTACCACATGTGTAATGGCTGGATGAAGAGTGGAGGATTAGGATGTACATTTTTGATATTTATCTTCTTTTTTAGATTAATACATTTCATATAATTGTTGATTTTTGAAATATGAAGATTTTGTTGTTAGGTGCTGTCGAGTTGAGTCTGAATCATAGTGACCCTTATAGAGTTTTCAATGGCTGATTGTTTCAGGATTGCTTTGGGAGTGGATTGCCATGTCCTTCTCTTGTTTTTGCAGTGGTAGGTATCAAACCCAGGTCCTCAGAGAGGGCAGAGCATCACTCTACCAACTGAGTTAGGAGACTCATTAGAGAAACTGAAGAGAGATAACAAAATTCTGTCAAGTACCATATATATGTGTGTGTGTGTGTGTGTGTGTGTTTGTGTGTGTGTGTGTGTGTGTGTGTGTGTGTGTGTATACTGGAATTTGTAACAACTGCTCTTATCTCCATTTTTAGAAATACTTGTGTAGTTAGATGCTATGGGTCAAAGCCCAAAACTATAATCTTCCAGGTTAAATTGTCTTCTGGGTACAGGTTCTTTTAGTTAGTTAGTCAAGAAATATTTATTGATATTGGGAGGAAGGGGACCACCAGGAGGGGAACGTGAGAGGCTAATGGAGGGGTGAATATGAACAATGTACAATGATATGCTCATTTTAAAATGCAATAATGAAATCCACTAATGTGCATACTAAAAATCCTTAATAAAAATAAAATAAAATAAAATGTTTCACTAAAATATTAATTGATTCTGTACTATGTTCTTAAGATGGGCTAAGAAATTCTAGAGTTTGGTAGCCTTTAAATGTGATGAGGTGTGGGGATCTTATAGTGAAGGTGATTGATTAGAAGAACTTCAAAGTTTGGGATTGTTATTTATGAAGCCTCCCAAGCTGGCTGGGCATGCTTATGAAGATCTACAAATGAACATGTTTTCTATGGACAACATCCTCCACGACCTTTTTTAAAAAACATCTTTTTATAGAGTCCAGAATTCCAGTTGTTTTCCCAGTCTTCCTTATAGCTAGAGGTAGCAATGTAGCTTGGTTGTCATCAATGAAATGAAATGAGAGGCTTACCCATGACTTCTGGGAAAAATGACTTCTCTGAAAAAAGAGACAGATGAGGCTAAAATTACGTTGCTACATATTTCTTGAATGTAGAGTGATGCTTGGAGCTCTGACAGCCCTATTGTGAACATAAATAAGCACAAAGACAAAAGCCAACGTGTCAAGGATGGTGGAATAAAAAATGGATCAAGCTTGCATCCTTGATGACATTGATGAACCAATTGACTATGCTGGCCTGAACTGCATTCTTCCAGGTTTTATTGTGTGGTAATTTAATGTCTGGTGCTTTAACTTAGCTGGTTATTTCTTATAGCCAAATGCATTCCTAACTGACTTAATGTCCAAAAAGAATTCTTTTCTCATTTCTCCTTCCATCCTATTCTTTCTACTATATTCCCCAAGTTAGTGGCATCTACCCTGTTTGCCATGCCTGCAGCCATACCACTGTGGGGTCCAATCCCATCAGATCTCAGAAGCTAAGCAGGGTCAGGCCTGGTTAGTACTTGGATAGGAGACCGCCTGGGAACACCAGGTGCTGTAGGCTTGGGAGAAGGACCTGGCAGCCCACTCCTAAAGAACAATTAGCCATTGAAAACCCTATGAATAGCAGAGAAGCACTAACAATACTGTTTTGCCTGTTGTATTTAGGGTCACTATGAGTCGGACACCTACTTGAAGGCACCTAACAATAACAACAACCCTATTGGCCAGGTGGGCTGGGATTTACCTCAATTGGTAGAGTGCTGCTCTGCAGTCTCTGAGGTCCCAAGTTCAATTCCCAGCACCACAAAAATGGGAGAAGGACTTGGCAATCCACTCCCAAGGCAATCCCAAAACAGCCATTGAAAACCCTATGAGGGTTGCTATGAATCGGGTACCGACTCGACGGCACACAACATTGGCCAGGTCAGAATCATGGGGATCTTTCTTAGCCACTTTCTCTCATTCACTCCTGTTTTTGAATATAGAAATTATTATTATTATTATTTGCTCATCCTTTTGTCTCTAATCCCCAGAACAATGCCTGCTACACAAAAGACACTCAAAACATGTTTGTTGAACTAAATTACAGTGACCAAATATTTAATGCCATATATTAGCACATGGATACCATGTAAAGTGAAGAGGATAATCTTGGGGTTTAGCTCAGTTGGTAGAGTGCTACTGTGTGTTCCCTGGGGTCCTGGGTTTGATCCCTAGCACTGCAAAAATGGGAGAAGGACATGGCAGCTCACTCCCAAAGCAATCTCAAAACAATCAGCCCTTGAAAATGCTGTGAAGAGCAGAGAAGCACTGACAAAGTGCTAGGCATGGCACGGTGTTGGGGATTGTTTCATTCTGTGGTATATAGGATTGCTATGAGTCAGACCTGACTTGATGGCACCTAATAACAAAACCATGTTTTATTTAAGCTATGCTGAATTTTGATAAATCAGTCTGGCTCCTCGCCAAAGAATATTTTTCTCCTACACAAAATATTTTTGTCCCTCTGATTGTATGTTTCTTTCACATAGACATGGGTGATGAACATTGTTGTATTTTTCTTCTTGGGCCCGTGTTTGAAGATTTTCCACATTGAAATTCCTCTCCTGTGACATTTCTGCCCTCTAAATCAATATTATTGATTAGGCTTCAGTCAGTGTTGCTCATCTGTTTTTATCCTGGCAGATATTCTGCATCTTTATAGTGGTTGCTGCTAATGGCTGCTCTCTTACATCAACTGATTGCATTATCTTACTTTCAGATTCTTGGGTAGCTTCTCTGGCTTTCATTGTACATGGTGAGGATATAATGACAAACCAAGTGGTTTACAATTTTGTTGGGAAATGAAGGGAATGTCAGATTTGATATGAAAAAGCAAAGCAAAACAAAAATCCCTTGGGGTCGGTGTAGCAGCTTTCTTGTCATCTGTATGCATGGTTTTAATCAAGTTAGGAAAATCAATTCTGTTTTCTTACATGTATGATGAGAAGCAAAGTTATACCTGTCCTACTCACAAATCTGTTGTAAGCATCAAGAGCCCTGCAAAGCTGAGGCTTTTGTGACAAGTTTATTCTGGGGTGAAGTGAGTTTCTTTTGAACCACATAGAGTGAGCAGGATGATTATAAAGTTTCTCCAAAGGGAGATATGTTATGAAAACAGTATGTACATGTCCAAAAGAGTTAGTTTATAGAATCCAGACATACTGTGCACTCTGTTATGTTTGAAAAAAATTTCTATTTTATTTTTTTCATATAATGTAGGAGATGGTATCAGAAGGAGGAAGGAGAGGATAAACTGATTCCACAAGTATAGAAATATCTAGTAAAGTTCTAACTCTTGTTTCACTTTTTCCAGGATGTTGTTGTTAGGTGCTGTCTAGTCGGTGTCCGACTTGTAGTGATCCTACGTATAAATAGGAGAAGCACTTGTTAGTGCTTCTCTGCTATGCATAGAGTTTTCAATGGCTGATTATTTTTTGGGAGTGGGTTGCCTAGTCCTTCTCCCAAGCCTACAGCATGCAGTGTTCCCAGGCGGTCTCCCATCCAAGGACTAGCCAGGACTGACCCTGCTTAGCTTCTGAGATTTGGTGGGATCAGACACCACAATGGTATGGCTGCAGGCTTTTCCAGGATGGCCAGACTTAATTCCTAACCTCAGAATCTAATGAAGGCTTCAAATCAAACCTCAGGTAGAATAACCAGAATTGAGATGTGACCCTTATTGCCTTAATCATCTTGGGCTATGTAACAAAATACCATAGACTAGATGGGTTAATCAACAGAAATGTATTTTCCACTGTGCTGAAACCTGAGAAGTGTAAGACCAAGGAGCCAGTAGATTTGGTCTCTGGTGAGGGCTCTCTTCTTGACTTGCAGACAGTTATCTTTTCTTGTATCCTTATGCGGTGGGAGAGAGAGGATGAAAGAGGGAGCAAGCACCCTTGTGTCTCTTATAAGGGCACTAATGCCTGGCAAAGACACCATCCTCATAACCTAATCACCCCTGAAAGTCCCCATCTCCAAATACTATCACACTGGGTATTAGGGTTTCAACACGGGCAAGTCCATAGCACTTGTATAATCTTCTCATGTAACAGTAAAGAAACTGAGATTTGACAGAAGGAAATGACTTGTGTCAGACTGTAGAGCTAATCAAGATATGATGGGTGCCCAAAACCTGGTCCATTGGCTGTTGTGCCAAATGACCCAGACATGTCACAATCAGTGTCAGTGAATTTTCAAGTGAGTTATTACTAATAAGAGTTCAGGAACCAAGATTTTTGGAATGATTTGCATTTTGGTTTTAAAGAAATGGAGCAAATTTAAGATTATACCTGTAGTTATACCAATATTACCTGCTTATATGCTGTTATTTCTTAGTGGAGAGAGAAAGTGGTGAGGATTACACTCAACCTTGGATATGCTCGTTGGAGTGTGTCACATCTATGAGCACCAGCTCTGTTCCCACAGAAAAAGCCTAAATGTCACCATGTCAGATTGCATGATGTCCTAGAAAGCTCTGGGAGTCTGCCCTTCTATGACTTTTTGTTTTTCTTTCTTTAGAGGAAAAATACGCAACTTGGTTTTCCCTCCAACACAGTTGGAGGAGGATTTGATGCCTATGAACACTACTCAAGAGACATCAGCTACTTTTTATTTCCATTTTTCCATGTGGAATCTCAGATCTCATTGGTTATTTTTGCTACAGATTTCCCTCTTACTTTTATTTATTTAGTAAATATTTGGAGAGCCTATTATGTGTCAGACACCAAAAAGTATGCATTATCAAATGAAAGGATACTTTGTGGGTAACTATATTTTTGATATCCAATTCTGTCAGATCTTGGAAGCTAAGCAGGGTCTGGCCTGGTTAGTACTTAGATGGGGGACCATCAGGGAACACCAGATGCTATAGACTTGGGAGAAGGACCTGACATCCCACTCCTAAAACAATCCTGAAAATAATTAGCCATTGAAAACCCTATGAATAGTAGAGAAGCACTAATGTAGTGTTGGGCATGGCACAGCTTTGGGAAGTGTTTCATTCTATTGTACCTAGGGTCACTATGAGTCTGACCCAACTCAATGGCACTTAACAACAACAAAGGTTCCAAAAGTGAATAAAAATAATTTAATTTTTAAAATATTATATTAGAACAGTAGTAAGACTCTGGCATACTCTTTTCATTGTTAACCTTCTTTGGCAAGCTGTGCTGTAGGACACCTGAGAGCACTTAGTGAAGTAGAATGCATTTCACTGGGCATTCAGGGCATACTGCTACTGGCCAGGATGATGATAGTGATCACAGTGACACGTATGAGAGAACCATGGCACCTTGCAATTTGTGGTAAACAATGGCAATTACATAGCAACTTCTGTTGTTGTTGACTTTCTGACATGTGCCTGAAAATGATAATTAACTGGAGAGACTGCTGCAAAGTCTCTTGGTAACAGGCAGCCGTTAATCCAGGCAAACAGTAGAAATCAGTATGTCTAGAACAAACCATTAATTGTATGAATTATGGTGTTTCACAGCAATTATAAATCTCCAAAGGGGGGGTCTCTTGGGGGGAGAATATCTTTGGATGCTTTCAGTAATGAGGTAATGAGGACCGGATGGGGTCAATGTGGACTCTAATGTTTGATTCAGCGGTGCTGAATCACAATGGCATTGGATCCCAGTACTCCCACTGTTCCTTGTCTTTTGTTATTTTTTTCCATTTTTCTTGTCTTGTCAGGCAGGTACTCTGAGGTTGTGGGTGATTGATAACAGGACTGAGTCAAGTCCAGTGAAGGAAGAGTGGCTTTAATGATATTGCCCAAGAACCTAAACTTGTCTGGGCAAAGCCTGGTGTACAGAGCGTCTGTCTTAATGTGGCTGTTGAAGGGGTAGAGGAGTGCTTGCTTCTCACATCAGCAGGATAAGAGAACCCTTGGCCAACCAAATAGACTCATTTTATACAGAAATCTATAAAATCTTAAAATGTAATGTATCCTGATGTGGCATTTTTGCTAAGCTCATTTTCTTTATTTCTAAATCATTTTGCACAGGGGATGATTTTAAATCATATGTCAAGCAGAATGAGGTCATTTGATGTGAATCTGTTCCCTTGGGGTCTTCACCATGATCCCTCCTCCTCAGATGTGGGACTACAGAGCATCTATTTCAAACTAGGATTTGAATAAAGAGATGAAACATCCTTGTTGTTATGTACACTTCTGCCTTTGGCAGGGCATCCAGGGCAAGTGAAAGTGAGGGTGGAGATTAAAGAAACAGAAATGACAAGTTTGTTGGGCAGGGGCAGGATATAGCTGCTGTCTGCAACGGCATAGAATAGACTTGTCAGTCTGAGAAGGTAATGACATGGGATCCAGGCTTCTCTGAGTTGGGGAGGGAAGAATAACCAGACATAAATTATAAGTTTTCTTCATAGAAAAAGACCTCTACAGTTACACCACGCTTTACAACAGTCTAGGTGCCCATACGTAACACAGATTGCTCCACAGCTACCTGGGCAAGGCAGCTTTTGAGGAAAACCTTTTTACTCCTTTTCAGAGATGATAATATTATATGAGGGACTTTAAAAATACTGTTCATGAATGATGCTATCATTGAATTCTCAAGACAAACCTAGAAGTTAGACTGTATCACTATCTTCATTTCACACAGGAGGAAACCGAAGCTTAGGGACATTATGTAAGTTGCCTAAGGTTTCACAGGCACCCAAGAAGTCTTCCCTGAGAGCCTGTGCTTAATTGTATTAATCCTTTGTTGATCCAGGTGGGGGAATGAGTCTCAGAAAGGTTTAGTGAATTACTCAATACCACACAGTGAGTAGTGAAGTTAGAATTAAATTTAGGTCAAATATTTCTAACTCTAATGCGGTGATGTTTGGCTTTTTTCATCTCTACAAATTTAAAAGATGTAATTGATCAAAAGGGAATTGGTGGTGTACTCGTCATTTGAAACAGCCTTGTGAATCTGAAATAGTTGTTCCTCTGTATCTATGAGGTGTTGGTTCCCGGACCTCCTCAGGATACCCAAATCCTTTGTTGTTGTTGTTAGGTGTTGTTGGGTCCAACTCATAGTGACCCTATGTACAACAGAATGAAACACTCCCTGACACTGTGCCATGAACATGATCTTTTTTATGTTTAAGCCCATTGTTTCAGCCACTGTATTGAGCCATGTAATTGAGGGTCTTGCTTTTTTTTGTTGACTTGACACTTTCCCAAACTTGGTGTTTTCCTCCAGGAATTGGTCCCTCCTGACAACATGTCCAAAATATGTAAGATGCAGTCTAGCCATCTTGCTTCCAAAGAGCACTCTGGTTGCACTTATAGGACAGATCTGTTGGTTCTTTCTGTATTCCATGGTATATTCAGTATTCATTTCCAGGACATAATTCAAAAGCATCAATTCTTTTCCTGTCTCCCTTATTCACTGTCCAGCTTTCACAAGCATCTGATGTGACTGAAAATACTATGGCAGGAATCAGGCACACCTTTTTCTTCAGCTAACGTTGAAATCTCTTATATGGTGTAGTATTGGCACATAACCTATACACATACTCCTGTATACTTTAAGCCATTTGTAGATTATTATAATACTGAGAACAATGTAAATGTTATGTAAATAGTTGTATCAGTCAGAATTCTCCAGAGAAACAGAATCGATAGAATGTGTGTGTGTGTGTGTGTGTGTGTGTGTGTGTGTGTGTGTGTGTGTGTGTATGTATGTATTAAAAGGAGATTTATTGGATTAACTTACATGACAGGGGCAGGGTAGTTCCACTGCCCTCCTGTAGAGAGATTGATAGCCATTCAGTCCAAGAGCTGGAAACCTAATGAGTCTCTCTGCCTGGTGCAGAGGTCTGGAAGTGCCTGGAAAGTCTGGTGTTGAATTGTCTGGAAACTGAGGAAACTGTAGTCTGCTGTCCATGGGCAGTGGCAATTAGAGGCACATACTCTGATCTTGAAGAGTTTTAGCCTGTCTGCCTTTATGCACTGGCTTCTTCCTTCTTAATTCCACCCAGTTTCCCAGCCTATTGGATGGTGCCACCTACATGTCAGTCATCTCTGGAAAGCCTGACAGACACACCCAGGGGTGTGGCTGAGGCATCTCTTAATCCAACCAAGTTGACAACCAAGGCTAACTGTGGGGTGTTGCTCTGCCGTTGGACTCACTCCGGCAGTGAGTGGGAACCAGCCACTGAAGACCTGCTGTCTGGTGAGGGTGAGCCAAGAGCTGGGGAGCCGCACTGCCTGGAAAGGAGACTTAACGCCCATCGCTACTCTGAGAAGCCTTAAGAAAGGCAGGCTCAGAGATTTATGCCCACGGAAGCACCTTGCTTCTTTCTCCAGTGATGATACCAACTCCAAATGCTCAGCTCAACACAGCTCTTTATTGTTTCATCTGTCCTGGTTGGTGGAATGGACCCCAACTGCTCTATGCACCATCCTTATGTTCCCTTCAGGGACCAACCAGGGACCAATCAGAGATTGCTACTTCATATGGGTGAGTGGGCCTTGGCCAATCAGGGGAGACATGCAAATTTGGGTTTGAAAAAAGGACCAGTTTGGGGGTGGTTCCTGAACAGTCCAATCAGGAGCTGTTTGGTGGTTTGGAAACAGCTAATCAGGTGTTGAACAGTCTGAGGAGAGGAGTTGGATCCCAGCACAATCTTGGGAAGCTCCATACCCAGAAGCTCCCAGATGTAGGGCAAAGGTTACTGCCCAGGGAATGAGTCAGACCTCCAAGTGGGCCAGATAGGCCCTGGGGTGGACTGCCTCTCCAGGCAGTGCCCGACAACTAACCATCATTGTTGTTATACTGTTGAGGGAACAATGGCAAGGTAAAAAAGGCCTACATCTTTAGTACTGATGCAATTGTCATGTTGTTGTTGTTAGGTGCCATCAAATTGAGTCGGTATCTGACTCACAGTGACTCTATGTACAACAGAGGAAACACTATTGTTGTGCTTCTCTGATATTCATAGGGTTTTCAATGGTTGATTGTTTTTTGGGAGTGGGTTACCTGGTCAGTCTCCCAAGCCTACAGCACCTGGTGTTCCCAGGAGGTCTCCCATCCAAGTACTAACCAGGTCTGACCCTGCTTAGCTTCTGCAATCTGATGGGACTGGATACTACAGTGGTATGACTGTAGGCACAATTGTCATAGGTCTAATTAAATAGTATAATACATATCAGCAGAACTTTAACTTTTTTTTTCAGATACTTTACATCATCTTTTTCAGCCTATATTCCCTAGAAAACAGAAATGTAGTCAAAGTTTGGGAGAAGGATGTGGCAATCCACTCCCGAGGCAATCCCAAAACAATCAGCCATTGAAAACCCTATGAGGGTCGCTATGAGTCGGATACCAACTCAACGGCACCTAACAACAACAATGGTCATTCTAGGGGCCGGGATTTAGCTCAGTTGGTAGAGCGCTGCACTGCAGTCTCTGAGGTCCTGAGTTCAATTCCTAGCACCGCAAAAATGGGGGAAGGACCTGGTAATCCACTCCCAAGGCAATCCCAAAACAGTCAGCCATTGAAAACCCTATGAGGGTCGCTATGAGTCAGATACTGACTCGATGGCACCTAACAACAACAACAAGTCAAAGCTTAGTTTCCTAGTCAAGGTGCTGATAACTTATTGGAAGATGCAATTCTAGGATTTCAAGAGTGAGGAATGGAGAGAGGGTGGGTAGAGAGAAGGTAGTGTGGTATGGATTTGGTCATACCTTCATAAGAAAACACAACCTGATGCTCAGTTATGTGGGATGCCTCTGACCAAGGCATAAAAAACCAACACCCATGCAGAACTACCATCCTTGCCACCATAGCCATTTGGTTCATGGGCCCATTGAAGTATGCTTCAGAGTTTGACTGAGGGACAGAGGTTGGCTGACCTTCATAGGATGCATCCTGTCCATCTGGTCTTTGAGTTCCTTCTCTGCAGTAGATAATTTGCAAGAGCATTCATGCAAGCACACGCATCATTTTATGCTCAAAGGTCCATCCATAGTCCTTTTTATCAGATTTCATTGTAACCGCAAAAAACCAGACAACTTGTTGATGTCGAAGTTGCTGGTTGATCTGTATCTCATGTCAACTCCGCAACCAAGTATAATGCTTTGAAATCTGTCTATTGTAGAATTTTTCTCACCACTGTTTTCTGGGGGAAATCCCTGAGTGGGGCTGTAATGTGGCAGTAGTATGTTCCCAACAAGTATTAAGTTATTATATTGATTTGTTTGTGGGTTGAGTCTAAGTTTGTGTTAGTCAGATTTTCTGTTGATGTGACATGTAACTGAGAAAAACAACTTAAAGAAGGAAATATTTATTTTGGCTCATGCTTTCATAGGTTTCAGTCTGTAGTCTTTAGCTCCATTGATTCTGGGCCGATAGAGAGGCAAAACATCATGGTGGTGGGAGCATGTGGCAGAGGCTGCTCACCTCATGGTGGGCAGGAAGCAGAGAGAAAGGGAATGAGGACCTACTTCCTTCAGCTAGGCCTCACTTCCTAGTTTCCACTACTTCCCAAAATAGTGCCACCAGCTGGGAATCAAAAGTATTCAATACTTGAGCCTGTGGGGGATGTTTCATATTCAAGCCATAACAAAGTCTTTCTTCTGATGTTTATTCATAGAGAAGTCCTCATGCAGCTGTAGGTGTGGTTGGAGGGAGGCACATCAGTTTAATAACAGTAGGACACTAGGTCTCTTGTGCATTTGAGTTACTGACACTTTTTGGACCTGGCTAAGCCTGGTGAATAGTAGCACCAACATTGTGGCTCAGTGAATTGCTCAGCTCATCATGGGTGGCTCAAGTTGTTCTACTTTTTGGTGTTTCACATGGGGGCTCAGTCTTTCTTTTGTTTTCCTTTTTAATTGGAAATTTTTAATGTACAACTTAATGTATTTCATTCTGACATGCATTTCATTGTGACATTTCCATATATGCTTATCATTGTACATTGCACAGATAAGTTCCCCCTTACCCTCTTGTGCACTTCCTCCCGCCATCCCAACCCCCCACCAAAGGCCTCTCTTCAACTTGCATGTCTTTTTGTGGGAATATTTTTCTATATATCTTTGGATCCCAATTATGTTTAAGGTTGAAACTTTTTCTGTAGTGATCTATCTTTTTATGTTGTCAGTAACATTACGTGAATTTTCTAGCCCATTTGTATTATTCCCATTCTTTGGTATTATTGGTATAATTATTTCCTGAACTATTAAAGTTGGACTGTTTACTTTGACGTCACCCTCTCTCTCATTCCTCGCTCTTCCTTATTCCTCCTCTCCCTTCTTTCTTCTCCCAGGGGGCTGAGTTTTCAGATAGTAGACTGTCAGGAGTATCTCTATTGTGAATTTGTATTCTTCATCTTGGTTTACCTTTCTTCCTCAAAGCCTTTTCTTTCTATGACCCCAACCCCAATCCATGATTGTTGCTCTGGTTGTATTTTTTTGCTTTGGTCCTGAGTATTAGTCATTGAGCTCCATTTGTTTTCCTGTAGGAGGAGAGTGACATAAAATAGGATTAGTGGGAATGCTGTTCATTGGATCAAATGTCTATTCTATAACTGAACATTTCACAGAATTCCTGGGTATTTCTATGAAGAGGCAGCAGAATGTAATGGTTAAATTGCTGAGCTTTGGAATCAGACTGCCTGGGTCCACATTCTAGCTCTACAACTTAGCTCTGGGACAAACCATTCACATCTTCACTTCTCAGTTTTCTCATCTATAAAAATGAGAAAATTATTTTATATAAGTTACTTTATAACACTTGTAGGATTTTGTGAGGATTTAAAACTTGATGTGTATAAACTTTTTGCCTGGCAAACCCTGATTGTCTTGTATGTGTTTGCTATTATTTGTTCTTATTATCATCATGCTAAGAATCAGTATTCCTTTTCTCTTTTTCAATTTGCATGTCAAAAGATCCACTTCTTTGGTCCTACATTGTTTCCAGCCAGGTCTCAAGAAGGTAAGTGGTCACATGCCTGCCCAAACTGGGGGTTGGATGGGAAAAAACTGATCCCATTAATAGAAAAAGCAATGGTAAGTTCATATGTGGGCTGGGGTTTAGCTCTGTTGGTACAGTGTTGCTCTGTACTCTCTGAGGTTCTGGGTTTGATCCCCAGCACCACAAAAATGGGACTAGGACCTGGCAGTCCACTCTCAAAACAATCAGCCATTGAAAACTCTATGGGTAGTAGAGAAGCACTGATGCAATACTGGGCATGATACAGTTTTGGGGAGTGTTTCATTCTGTTGTACATTGGGTCTCAATGAGTCAGCCCTGACTACACGGCACCTAAGAACAACAACTTAACAACAAAGTCTATATGTAAAGTGATAGTAGAGACTGTAATACTTTGTTAGATCAGGAATGTAAGGACACATTAATTTTCTAAAGAACATTAATAATCTGTATAGTCAGGGGTGGACATATAAATGATTAATTCTGCCAAGATTGATCATGGCTATAGTAATCATTCAAATACTTAATGATCTATGCATTTGGAGAAAGGAAGGCTGGAATGTCCTAGAATATGGTTAGATTCTTCCCCAATTTTTATCATTATTTATTGTTTCCATTTTTACAAAGAGGAAGAAAAGTGAAGTTATTTTTACTTTTGAAGATAATGTGATTGGTTTGTTGCAATGTTTTGGGTTAGTCCATTGTGAAGATGTTCACAAGTTAAAAAATATACGATTTCCTTTCACTTTATGCTCTTGCAATAAAATTAGAATTTTATTTTATAGTTTTATTTAAAGAGAAATTAAAAATAAAGAACATATCACTATAGGTGGAAAAGAATGAGGATCAATTAACTGAATTTTTTGAGTTCCTAGTGCTAAAGATGGTTTATTATTACAGGTACTTTGTTATTACAAACGAACTTACTAAGAGCAACTAATTTATTTTTCTTTTTAAAAGGCTTCCATTCAACGAAGTTTTAAGTTCCAAAAGAAAAAGACAAGTCATTTCTTATAATATTTATATTTACTTAAGTATTTAAATATTTGTTTAATATTTAAAGTACATTAAGATTGTAACTTAATGTTGCAGATGGTGCACATAAACGATTGCAATTCTTCTCCATATACATACCCCTGTGCAAAGGGATTTTGCAGTTCCTCTGATTAGGAAGAGGAATCTACATAAGATGCTTACTAATTGCCACATGGCCCAGTTGCCCTGGTGACAAGTACTAAGTGCCAGACATGTGAATAATACCATTTTAGACCAGGCAATGTGGAGAAGCAGAGCAGCCTAAATCTGAACTGCAGCTGTTTGCAGCAGTGAGAATAAGTCTGGCCAACGTCAGAAGAACCATCCAGTTGAACCCAAGCCAAACTGCCAACTGTTGGAACAGTGAGCTAAGTAAATGGTCATGGGTATGAGGTTTGGAGCAAGAACTAAGATTTGCTGAGACCCTATGATGTGTTGGGTGCCATGTTAAGTATTTTGCTATTATTGATTCACTTAACCCTGCTAACAATTCTGCTGTAGGGTCACAGATGAAGAAAGTAGTCCAAGGCCATTTATTACTCATGGACAGAAGTAACATCTTAGCAAAAGTCAGTAGGCTCCCAGTTTTGCCCCTGCCCATTGATAATGAGGTAAAGACTAAAGTAGACAAGGCCAAATCTCTTCACAGACCTTTGCACGGTCTTCTCTACCTGGAGTTTCTCTAGAGTGGGATTGACAGACTTTTCCTATAAATGGCTAGATAGTAAATATTTTAGATTTTGGGCCCCATGTGGTCTCAGTCACAACTATTAAACTCTTCCCTTGTAGTATGAAAGTAGCCAAAGGCTGCAAGTGAACCTGCGGTTCCAAAAAACAAGTGGTGAGCTGGATTGGGCCTGTAGATTAGCTCCTCTCACCCACCTGTAGCAAGTAAGCTCCAACATAAGGTGTCCATCTCGTGCAATGTTATCATTATGTGCTGTGGATTTGGGTCTGACACATAGTGACACTATTTACAACAGAGAGAAACACTACCTTACACTGTGCCATGCATATGATCGTTTTATCTTTGAACCTATTGTTGCAGTCACTGTGTTTCTTCTCATTTTGAATTGTGCCACATCAGCAAAAGGAAATCCCAGGGGCTTTACTGTTCCCATCATTAAGGTGGACTCTACTTTGAGGAGGCAACTCTTCCCCCAGTCATCTTTTGAATGCCTTCCAACTTGGGGGCTCATTTTCTGGCACTATATTTGACAGTGCTTCTCTGCTATTCATATGGTTTTCAATGGCTAATTGTTTCAGGAGTGAACTGCTGAGTCCTTCTCCCTAGTGTGCCCTCAGCTGTAACCTGTCCACCATGGGTGGCCCTGCTGGTGTGGGTGGCATAGCATCAGAACAACATGCAAGCCCCCACAGCATGACAAGATAACAGACAGGGGGAGGACTGAATGCAATAGATTGAATTATCTCCTGTGCACCCAGCATGGTATCTAGCTCTGTAACAATCTTTGGGAGGACTGACAAAACAGTCACACATATCCTTTCAGCAGGCTTTAATTCTCCTGCGGGGCTCCAGTTGACACAGCCATGGGTATTAGTTTCATCTTAAATCTAGTTTCTTCTGTGGCTGCGGGGTGCCTGCTGAGCAATGGACCATATTCTTTCATGTTCACATCCAATGGGAGAAAACAAATATCCAGTCCTAGGAGAATAAGCAGGAGACCTGTCCAGGGTTCCAACAAAGTTTTCCTTGTGTCTCAATTGGAGTATGTCATGTACTCATTTCTGAGCCAAGCTCTAGCAAGAGGAAAGGATTGCTCTGATGGGCTGAAACTAATCAAGTCCCACCCTTAGAGCTGCAGTTGGATCAGTAGTTAATTAACTGCTACTGATAATATTTCTAATTTCTCTTCTCACTTGAATGATAATTCAAAACAACTTTCTATTAGAACTTTGAGCACATTGCTTCATTGTTCTCTTGGCTCCAGTAGTACTGATATGAAGACTACTGTTAATCTAATTTTTTTGTTATTTTGAAGTGTATTTTTAAAGTATTTGGATGCTTTAAATTTTTTCTTTATTTCTGTGCTCAAATTTTATCCTGATTTGAGTAGGAATGGGTCTTTTTTCATTCATCTTGCTTAGTATTCAGTGGATTCTTTCTATGTATGGATTCTTTTGCTCAGGGAAATTTTCTACCATTATTTATTTATTTATTTATTTATTTATTTAAAATTTTATTCTTCAATTATGTCCTTTCTCTTTCTTTAGAATTTCTATGACCTGGATATTGGGCCTTCTCTTATCTCTACCCCTTGTCTTTAACTGCTGTTATGGATTGCATTTCATCCCTTCTAAATACAGATGTTGAAATGCTAATACTAAGTGACTTTAGGGTGGAAATAGGGTGACCATATTTGGAAATACAGCTGTTGCAGGTGTAATTAGATAAGATGAGGTCATGCTGGATCTTAATTCAATATGACTAGTTCACCCCCTTCTTTTATTTTCAATCATGGAGGGATGTTGAATTTTATTAGGTTTTGTTATGATATTTTCATGTATGTGTATAATGTACCGTGATCATAATAATCCTCTCATTACCTTCTCTTTTTCCCCATACATTTTTGATCCCTTCCTTCTTCCCAAAGCCAACCTTTTACTTTTCTACATTCATGTCTTTTAAAAAAATCTATATTTCTCATAAGAAAGAAAACATACGATACTTCTCTTTCTGAGTCTGGCTTATTCACTTAACATGATGATCTCTAGTTCCATCCATTTTCTTGAAAACAACATAATTTTGTTCTTCTTTATGGCTGAATAAAATTCCATTGTGTAGATATACCACATTTTCTTTATTCATTCATCCAAGGATGGGCACCTTGGCTGATTCTATTACTTGGCTATTGTGAATAGTGCCACAATGAACATGGTGTAAAAATGTCTCTCTTGTATGCTGACTTAGATTCCTTCAGGTATGTACCCAGGAGTGGTATAGAAGATCTATGGTAATTCTATTTTTAATTTTATGATGAACCTTCATACTGATGTCCACAGTGGCTACACTAATTTACATTCTCATCAACAGCATGTAGGGGTCCTTTTTCCCCTGGTACCTTCTCCAGCATTTGTTATTTGTTTTCTTGATGGTAGCTATTCTGACTGTGGTGAGATGAAATCTCAATGTAATTTTGATTTGCATTTCCCTGATGGCTAAAGATGTCGAACACTTTTCATGTGTTTTTTGGCCATTTGTACTTCTTTTGAGAACTATCTGTTCAATTCATTTGCCCTTTTATTGATTAGATTATTCTTTTGGTGTTTAAATTTTTGTGTTCTTCATATATTCTGAATATCAATCTATTGTCAGATGAATAACTGGCAAAGATTTTCTCCATTCTGTAGGTTGTCTCTTCATTTTGTTAATTGTTTCCTTTGTTTTTCTAAGTCTTTGAGGTGTATAACTAGTTATTTATTTGATATCTCTCTGATTTTTTTAATGTAGGGCCTCATAACTATAAACTTCCACCTTAGAATTGCCTTCACTGTATCCTAAAGGTTCTGGTAGGTTGTGTTTTCATTTACATTTGATTCTGTTGTTGTTGTTGTTAGGTGCCATGGAGTCGGTATCTGACTCATAGCGACCCTCACAGGGTTTTCAATGGCTGTTTCGGGATTGCCTTGGGAGTGGATTGTCAGGTCCTTCTCCTGTTTTTGTGGTGCTGGGAATCAAACTCAGGACCTCAGAGACTGCAGCGAAGTGCTCTACTAACTGAGCTAAATCCCAGCCCCACATTACATTTGATTCTAGTAATTTAAAAATTTCTCCCTCCGATTTCTTCAATGACTTACCAATCATTTAAAGGTGTATTGTTCAATTTCCATATATTTGTATAGTTCCCATAGTCTGTCTTGCTATTGATTTCTAGTTTTGTTCCATTATGATATGATAAGGTATTAGAAATCATTTCAATTTTTTTTTTTGTATTTGTTAAGACTTGCTTTTTGGCCTAAAATGAGATCAATTTTGGAGAAAGTTCTATGGGCTACTGAGAAGAATGTGCATTCTGTGGCTATAGATGGAATATTCTATAGATGTCTTTTAAGTTCATTTGATCTATAGTGCAGTTTAACTCTCAAGTTTCTTGGTTGATTTTTTTGCTTGGATGATCTTTCTATTGATAAGAGTGGTGTATTGAAGTCACCTACTATCATTGTATCTGGAACTCTCTGATTCTTTATGTCCAGTAGTGTTTGTTTTATGAAATTAAGTGCACCAACATATGGTGCACATATACTTAGAATCATTATATATGCTTGATGGATAATTCTTTTTAGTAAGATGTAGTGACTGTCTTTATTATCTCTGACTAATTTTGTCTTGAAGTCTTCTTTGTCAGATACAAGTATAGACATTCCTGCTTTCTTTCTTATTCAATTTGTTTGAGATATCATAGTCTATCTTTTCCCTTTCAATCTGTGTGTGTTGTTGCCAGTCAAGAGAGTTTCTTGAGGATAGTTAATAGATATGTATTTTTTTCATCCATTCAGCCAGTCTGTATCTTAATTTGAGAATTAAGACTATTTATATTAGGGTTATTATTGAAAAGTAAGCACTGATTTTCCCCTTCTTTATCTTATCTTTATTTTTATCTTCATCTTTATCTTGTTTACTGAGTTAAGTGTTTGATTCTTTCCTAATTCTCATTTGCTTATTCTTCTACTGATATTTATTCCATCCCAAACTCTTATGCTTATGTATAGCTTTCTTCCTCTTCTGTGTATGTTGTTGTTGTTGTTCGGTGATATTGAGTCAGTGTGTGACTCATAGCGATCCTACATACAATAGATGAAACACTATTACTGTGCTTTTCTGCTATTCACAGGGCTTTTGATGGCTGATTGTCTTTTGGGAGTGGATTGCCAGGTCCTCCTCCCAACCTTATAGCACTTGATGTTCCCAGGCAGTCTCCCACTCAAGTACTAACGAGGCCTGACCCTGCTCGGCTTCCAAGATCTAATTGGATCAGATGTCACAGTGGTATGGCTGCAGGCCTTTCTGTGTATAGCATTCTTTTAAGTGTCTTCTGTAATGCTGACTTATTGTTGTTGTTAGGTGATATTGAGTTGGTGTCCAACTCATAGTGACCCTATGTACAGCAGATGAAACATTATTGTTGTGCTTTTCTACTATTGATAGGGTTTTCAATAGCTGATTATTTCAATGGTTGCTTGTTTCTTGGGATTGGGTTGTTGGGTCCTTCTCCCAAGCCTACAGCACCTGGTATTCCCAGGCAGTGTCCCATCCAAGTACTAACCAGGTCCAACCCTGCTTAGCTTCTGAGATCTGATGGGATCAGATGCCACAGTAGTATGGCTGCAGGCCATAATACTGACATTGTGCTCATAAATTATTTTAGTTTATGCTGACATGGAAGGACTTTATTTTTCCTTCAATTTTAAAGAATAACTTCTGGATTAGTAATCATGCTTGGCAGTTATTTCATTTCAGGGCTTCAAATACATCAGTTCATACTGTCCTAGCCTTTAGGGTTTCTACTAAGAAGTCTACTATTATTCTAATAGGTTTAGCTTTATAAGTAACTTGGTACATTTACAGCTTTCAGTATTTTTTCTTTGTTCTATACTCTTACCATTTTAACTATAATATGATATGAAAAGGTTCTTTTCTTTTCATGGCATTTTGGGTTATAAATGCCTCCTGTATTTGGATGCCCATTTCTCTTCTCAAGTTTAGGAAATTTTCTGCTATAATTTCTTTGAATAAATTTTCAATATTGTTTGTCTGTATCTCAGTTCCTTTTTCTACACCACAAACTCATAGATTTGATTTCAGTCCTCTCCTATAGGTCTACACTGTAGTCATGATTGCTTTTTTCTTTATTCTTATCTGCATGTAATAATTAATCAACTTTGTCTTCAATCCTTGCTATTATTTCTTCCACCTGATCTAGTCTACTGGTGATGCTTCCTGTTGAATTTATTTCATTTATTTTAATTTTCTTTCTTCCTTCCTTCCTTTCTTTCTTTCCTTTCCTTTCTTTCTTGTGGTACTAGAGGTTGAACCCAGGGCCTCACACTTGCATGCTTTGTAAGTACTGTACCACTGAGCTGCACCCTTAGGCCATTAAAAAAATTTTTTTTGAGACAGGGGTTGCTAAATTATGTAGACTGCCTCTGGTTTCAAACTTGTGATCCTCCTACCTGTGCTTCCTGAGTCGCTGGGATTACAGGTCGCTGGGATCACTGTGCCTGGCTTCATTTATTTTAATTTTCATTTTGAATTATTCTGTTTTTTCCCCAGAATATCTACCTCTTTGTTGAATTTTTTGTCCAAATTATTGAATTTCTCATCCAAGTTGTTGAATTTCTCATTCAAGTCTTTAATTGATTTCTTTACTTTATCTATCTATGTGTTTTAATCCTCTTCAAAGTCATTGATTATTTTTAAAACTCGATTTTTAAATTCTTTGGTATTTCAACCATTTCAATCTCTTTGGATTCAATGATTGGAAAGTTATAAACTTATGGAAGAGTCATAAACTTTTGGAAGAGTCATATTGCCTTGCTTTTTCATATTTCTTGTATTTCTATGTTGCAATTTGTGTATCTGTTGGGACAGATATCTCTTTCAGTTTAATATAGAGGTCTTTTTATGAACAGCCTTCTCTTGAGGACTCACTAGCCAGTACCACTGAGAGAGGAAAAAAATAATAAGCTGCTGTAACAGCAACATCAAAATAAACCAAAACAGAAATATAGAAAAATCAAAGACACCACCAATAACCATAGGAAAAAAGTGACAAAAATAATGTAGAATTAACTGTATCATGAAAAATTAATAAAGGCAAAAGTAATAATAATTAAAGCATAAAATAAAAGGGACAAGGAAAGGGAAAAAAGAAGGAAGCAAGATTAAATAAAAGAAAAAAGAAAAAAGGAAGAAAATATGAGGAAGAGGAAAAGAACAAGAGATAAAAATCTGATTGCAGAATAAAGAAAAATATGTAAATAAAAAGCCTGCAGCTTTAGCCCTGTGGCATCTGATCCCCTCAGATCTCGGAAGCTAAGCAGGGTCGGGCCTGGTTAGTACCTGGATGGGAGACTGCCTGGGAATACCATAAGCTGTAGGCTTGGGAGAAGGACCTGGCAACCCCCTCCCAAAAATCAATCTGCCATTGAAAACCCTATGAACAGCAGAGAAGCACTGACAATCGTGTTTCCCCTGTTGTACAGAGGGTCGCTATGAGTCGGATACCAACTCGACGGCACCTAACAACAACAACAACAACATGTAAATAAGATTAGATTGAGGTAAGAACTGAAATAAAAGTAAATGATTTTTTTTAAAATACAGTAAAAACAATACAAAAATATAATAAAAAGAAAAGGTTAAAAAAAGTCATAATTGGAAAGGCTTCTCTTTAGGTCCTCTAATGTTGGAATCCATTTGGTCTGGAGGGAGGGTAGTCATTCATAGTTGAAGTCTATTACAGTTTTCCCCTGTTCCCACTGTACAGGTTGGTAGTATATGCAGTGTGAGCCTGGGCTGGTCAAGGGTACATTGTCAGTGTCAGGGCTACATTCATTTCAGAATCTTCTCTTTGTGTACTAGGAGCCACTGCTGGCTGCAATAAGCTTTGTCGCCTGTGGTCTTGGCAGGTTTCCACTTATTCTAGAGACCCCAAACCTGTACTCCCAGTTGCAGCAAATATTCAACCCTAAGAGTGTCACCTGAGTGCATCAGAGAGTAGGTGGAACAAACAGAGCACTGAATTCTGCACTAGGTGTGTCAGGGGAGACCTAAAGAAATGAGGCACTCTGCCTGTCAGTCTCAGTACTTTCTGACTCTACCCAGAATTAAACCACCCCGTGAGAAGGGGGAAGCTGTAGGAATCAATAATCTGCAGGCCGTGGGCTTGGAGCCTCTGTCTCCACAGTAATCTATACATGATGGGGCTCACTCCTAGACACAGAGGGTCATCGACCACAATGTTTTCCACAGCCTGTGCTCCCTGCTTCTTAAACTTCTTAGTAGGTCTGCACCCAACTCTCCTCATGATTGACTCTTGTGGCTGTCTCCAACCCAGACATTGTGGCAGGCTGTCTCTAGGCTCTGTGACTTGTGATTGTTCTTTATTTTCAGGTCCCCAGTGTACCTCAGTCTCAAATAGTAGGTCATTTTTCATGATGGCACATGGCTATAGTACTCTGACATATAGGGAAAAATGTAATGGATTTCTTTTTCAATGTGACCTGCCACAGAGGAGGAGTTTCTGTCACACCAAATTCCCACACCAGATTTAAGGGTTGCAAGAACTGTGGATTTCTCCTGCAGCTAGGACTCCAGTTTATTGTTACCAAGGTTGGTTGGTTTACCTCGTGGTTGCAGGTTTGGTGTCCCTTCCTCACCAGGGAAGCCAGCGTTGAAGTTGCAAACTATTACTTAGTTTTTTCTGCATCACTTTTCTGTTTTGCTGTGCTGTTTAGCTGTCTTGTCACCTGTTTCTTTATTCTTGATGTCCTTCATCTCTTTCTCTCCTTGGAATATAGTCTCTCCTTTGTTATTTTGACTCTACTAATTCATTAATTGCATGGAGAAAATTTCTAACCTGTCTGCTTACCCTGGAAGCCAAGAGCTTGGTTATAATGTGTTGAGGTAGACCTGGGTAAGTTGAACTCGTCTGGTGATCTTTGACCATCCTGTACCTGGGTATTTTTATTCCTCTCTAGGTTTGGGAAGTTTTCTGTTATTACCTTTCTGAATAAACTTTCTATTGGCATTCTAAAGTCCTTCTTGAACTCCAGTAACTGGAATATTTTCTTTTTTTATTTTTAGTACGGGGTGGTTGGGGGGGTTGAATCTAGGGTCTCACACAGGGTTGACAAGTATTTTACCACTGACCTGCATCTCCAGACCATCTTTTATTTTTTATTTTTGAGACATGTCTCTCTATGTTGTGCAGGCTGACTTCTGACCTCGAATCTGCAGTAGTCTTCCCTTAACCTGTAGCTAGAAATACAGGTGAGTGCCAAGGTTCTGGTAAACTTTCTCCAGTCATCTTCATTCTTTTTTCTCTTATCTCCTTTGACTGTCTGCTTTCAAATAGCCTTTGTGCTATTTGTGCTCACTAATTTTTTCCTTCTGCTTGATCTATTCTGCTTTTGATGCCTTATGTCACATTTTAAATTCCCCTTAGTGTACTTTTCAGTTCAAGGATTTCTGTTTGATTTTTAAAAATTATTTTAATGTCCCTGTTAAATATCTCTGATATAATTCTGAAGTGTTTCTTCATGTGTTCTTGAAGCTTGTTGAGCTTATTTAAAACAGCTACTTTGACTTCTCTGAGAGTTTACAGAGATTGGTTGGTTTCTAGTGCCTTATTTTGTCTATTAGGTAAGGTCATCATTTCTTGAAAGTTCTTGAAGGTATTTGACATCTTCTGTACATTGAAAGTTTAGGTATTTATTTTAGTCTTCACTTTCAGTATTTTAGCACTAGACGGTGCCCTAAGTTCAGGTTTGCGGCAAGTCTGCTGTTGATGTATTATTGCTGTTTCAGCACTAGAGGGTGACTCAAGCCCAGGTTTATCTTAAATCTATAATTGGTATGGTATGCAGAATGAACTGCAAGCATGCCTGGAAAGGATACTCCATCCTGCAAGCTCCTACCTCAGGCCAGGGTAGGCCTAGACCTTTTGGCTACAGTCACTAACCTGTTGGTCAGGCAATGGGGGATTCTGTCTACATCTGGACCTAACCATGGAGAAACTGTCACTAGGGCCCTGTGGAATACTTGGTGCCAACCTCTACTTTCTTCCCCTAAGCAATTGCTTTTCCTCTTGTTATGCTGCCTTGGACTGGGGCAGGGATTGGGGGGACAGCCCCCTGTCCTCCAATGCTGTAACACTAAGTCACACTTGGAGCCCCCAGTCTGCCAAGACCAGTGCAGCACATAGGTAGGACCAAGGGCCACACTGTTATGGGCTGCCTGCGGCTGAGGTAGACTCACAGCCAGAGCCTGCTGCAAGAAGCCACAGGTAATGCGGGCCAGAAAAGAAGTTTGATTGACCAGGGCTGCAGTGGTTGTTTGACACCAGGGTGGGTCCAGAGGCTCCATCTAAGGGTACTGGCCTAAGAACAGGCATCATTAGATCTTCCCAGTGTTAGGTTTCACTGGCCTGGCACTGAGGCAAAGTTCTGTGACACTTTTCTTCCCTACTCCCCAGCAGGTGGAGTCTTACTTCTTGTTGTGCTGCTGCCTGAGGCTGAAGGAGGGGTGGTAGAGGCAGTCCCTTGGGCACCCAAGTTGACACTAAGCTGGTTTGCACCAGAGCCTCATAGCTTCTAGTATATGTGTTGTCTTGGGGGTAGGCCCCAGGCTCACATGGTGACTGGTAGTGCTATACAGTGAAATAGGACTCTGTCCCACCAGGACACAAGTCTCTGCCTGTTGCCCAAGCAAGTTTGGAAGCTATGTCATGGGGCCCTGGCCTGGAGACAGGAGCCCCTGGGCTCTGCCTGTCTCCTGAGTCTCACCACAGCAGGCCTGGTGCTGAGCTCCAGTGAAAAGTCCTGTGCTCACTTGCTGCCCTGCTCTTCAGAAGGTGGAGTCTTGCTCCCTAATATGTGGCTGGGATTTAGCAGTTGGTAGAGCACCACTCTGCAGTCTCTGAGGTCCCGAGTTCAAGTCCCAGCACCACAAACATGGGAGAAGGACATGGCAATCCATTTCTGAGGCAATGCTGAGAAACAATCAGCCATTGAAAACCCTATAAACACTTGCTATGAGTTGGACACTACTCGACAGCACCTAACAACAACAACGACAACAACAACAACAAGATTGGACCGTGGAGAAACAACAACAAGATTGGACAGTGGGTCCAAAGGCTTCATCTGCAGGTATGGGCCTGGGGGAGGGGGTTATGGGCCCCTGCCTGGCACTGGTTTTCACTGAGGCAGGCTTGGTACTGGGTTGTAAGCCTATGGCCTGGACTTAATTCCCTCTCTCTCCTCAAAGTGGGAAACATCTCCTTCCACTCTGCTGCTTGGAGTTAGAGGAGGGGTGTCAAGGGCAATTCTTTCCTTTTTGTCTTCTTCAATGCATCTTTTCTTTGTTATACTAAACCAGGCACTGAAGTCTCTTTCTTGGCTTCCTTAGCTCTCCCTTTGAAAGGTAGTTTAGAGTGTGATAGCTGTTCATCTTGTGTCTGTGGGGACTGTTGCTGGAGCACATTACTCAGCTGTGCTTTTGCTCTGCCTTTTGGTGTTCTTACAAGAACAGGAACTTGGGCATAGACTTGACACAGGGCCATGGCCATGTGAACGTGGAGGCAGAGATCAGAGTAGTGCATTTACAAGCCTAGGAAGGACAAAGGTTTCCAGCAAACCACTAGAAGCCAGGAGAAAGATGTGGAATAGCTTCTCACTCCCAGTCCACAGCAGAAACCAATGCTGCCACCACTTTGATCCTGGACATCTAGCTGAAGAATGGACACAATTTCCTTATTTAGCCACCTATCTTATGGCACTTTGTTATTGCAGCCCAGGCAAACTAACAAAGCTCTGTTCATGCTTGCTGTGCCTTTTTCCATTTTACTGTGACCCAGAATTTGCTCTTACAACTCATTAATTTGCTCTATAGCTATGTTTATTCAGTTGGTCACCCAGATACTTGTATTTTCAAATTTAAGATGTATAATCTGTTCATTTTCAGAACAGTCTGTTCTTGTTTCATATATACAACAAATAATTTTTTTTCCTCTATCAACCCTTTTTCTTCAGTTGCAGGTAACAAAAATCACAACAAACTGTAATTTAAACAAGAAATTAGAAAAAAATAATGAATTCAAAATTCCAGAAGAGATTATCTAGGGCTGTTGTCTAGGGATCAGCTTCCTTCCATCTTTTTATGCTGCCCTGCTAAGCATATTGACTTCATCCTCATGGATGCAAGATGGCTGCTGTACCTCCTAGCTTTGGACACACATTCTAGGCTAGAAGAAACAAGACAGAATTAAACAAACAAGGATTGATGTTATTATTATGATAGATACATATGACAAAAATCCAAAATTATAGTGATTTAAAGATGAAGCTTATATACCTCTTATATCAATGAAATCTAGAGAGCTAACATTCCACCACAGCTTGTCAGGAATCTAGAATCCTTTTGTGATTCTGTTCTGCCATTCAAAATACGCAGTTCCCTCAATGGGATCCAACATATGTATTCAAGATCCAGCCACCATTTCTTTATACCAGGTAGCAAGAAATTAGAAGATGAGAAGATGAACTATAGCACTTTATAATTTTGTCTTAGAAGTTGCACATCACACATTTGGTCACACTCCACTACCGAGAACTTAGTCATGTGGCTATACCTGGCCAATAAGGAGACTGTATTGGGAAATGCTACTTTTTATTTTCTCTTTTAGATAGCCTTGTTATTGTTGTTAGTTGCTATCAAGTCAGGTCCAAGTCATAGCGACCCCATATACAATAGAACAAAACACTACCCAATACTGTGCCATGCCTGGCACTATATCAGTTCTTTTCTGCTACTCATAAGTTTTCAATGGCTGATTGTTTCAGGAGTGGGCTACTGGGTCATTCTCCCAAGGCTGCAGCACTTGGTGTTCCCAGGTAGTCTCCCATTCAAGGACTACCAGGCCAACCTTGCTTAGCTTCCAAGATCATATGGGATTGGATACCAGGGTGGTATGGCTGCAGAAGTAGACAGCCTTAGACCCAGGTAAAATCAGGGATTCTAAAATGAGGACAGATGAAAAGTATAAATACTAGGAGACAATTGGATTTTCTATAACTAGGAAAGGAGCATGTACTTAGAAATACCCAGTGAACTTCTTCCTCTATCTCCCTGGCTAGATCTACATCTTCTGACATTGCTTGAGAAGTGGGATTCTGTTGAATCAACCAATTAATGAAGGTTTTGGTACTGTCACACCATGTATAAATTCTTCAATTTGTGGCAATTCTCCTTTTATGGTATTTATTTTCTTTAAATCCTTAGTTATATGGCCCCTTCCCTTTTAGCTGGGATGCTAATCCTGATTGTGGGGTTCTTGTTAGTATGTCTACAAATGTTGCATCTGCTTATCACAGCTGCCTCCAGGGATTTCAAGGCAGGGACAGGATCCCTGTCTGGTGGCCTGCTTCTGGTGTGAAGATATCCCCTTCCAGCGTGGGGTTCTGGCAAAGTCATTCTATTCATTGCCCCTCCTGGGGGCTAATGACTCCATCTGCTGGGGGAAGAAACACAGATGTCTTGGATGGTCCTTTGTTAGTTCAGTGTTAGTTCAGTGACAAGTCATCCCAAGAGTTCATCTTTGGGCTCCCTTCAGGCCCTCCTTAGCCACTGCCTTAGAACTGGAACTGTTGCTTTAATAGCTGCTGTTTTTTTGCATTAGTCTCTGATGTATAGATTTGAGGCTGCTTTTTTCATTTTAAATTAATCTCATTTGTTTTCTATGTGCAGGTATTTCTCTCCATTTATAACCCCCTGAGGGTACCTCTATTGTGGATAAAACAAAAACAAAAGCTTTTCTGTCATTTGTGTGGGTTTGGGGCAGACATGCCTATGTACTCAGCTACTCACACTCTTGATCAGATCCTCCAGTAGAAATCTCTATGTTGACCAATAATAGGTTAAATATAATGTTATTATTATTATTATTATTATTATTATTATTATTTTATTAGAAATTTTTAATGTACATCATAATGTGATTCATTTTGACATGCTTTTCGTTGTGACAATTTTCAATGTTAGTATTATAATGAATGCTTTGTCTCCTTTGACTGCTTGGTAGTTTGAAATACAAGGAATTTGTTTTTACCCAGTTCTGGAGGTCAGAGGTCTGACATCAAGGTCATGCTTCCTCTGAAGACTCTAGGGAAGAACCATTCTTTGTCTCTTCCAGATTTTTGTGCTTCAGGTGTGCCTTGGGTTGTGGCTACAATCACTATGGTCTCCACCTTTGTTTTCATATAGTCTTTTACTCTTTGCCTTCATGGGTCCTCTCTCTCTCTCCTCCCCCCTCTCTTTCCCTTTCTCTTTTATTATACATTTTCCCATTTTCTTTCTTTTTGTTTGTTTTTTGTTTTAGTTTTGTTTTTCCCTTTATTGATAAATGGTGGGGTAGAAAGTAACAAGGCATTTGCTATTTCCATTGTGTAACTGTTACATCACTTTTGGTTACACTTTCATCAACGACAAAGTTTATGGAATGCTTTGGTTAAAATGTAGTAAAATCTGTATGCAACTATGGGTTATATTATCCTATTTTTCCCATGTATTTGTGAAGTTGCATTATTTAATTTGAGATTATCCTCTCCCTCTCTATCCTTTTACATTATTTACTCTCCTTTTCCTGCCTCCCACAATCTTTGCTTCCCCAAACTAGTCTCCTACCTCCTTCTTTCTCCTCTGATTATATTTTCCCTTCTTAGCTAAGTCTGATTGTTCATTTTTATATATATCTACATAGGTATAGTTTTCTCCTTCCTTTAAGTAAGATTTAGCTCCCACATATGATTGAGAACATGTAGTAATTCTCTTTTTGAGCCTCAGTTCATTTGCTTAAGATGATTTTCTCTAGCTCCATTCATTTTGCTGCAAATGACATTATTTCATTCTTTTTTATTGCTGAGTAATATTTCATTGTGTATACATACCACAATTGTTTTTATCCATTCCTCCATTGATGGGTATCTTGGTTGGTTCCATAGCCTTGTGATTGTGAAGAGTGCTGCATTAAATATGGAGATGTGGGTGTTTCTGTGGTATGATGACTTGTCTCCCTTTGGGTATATCCCCAGGAGTTGTATAGCTGGGTCATATGGCAGTTCTATTTTTAGTTTTCTAAGGTATTGTCATATTGATTTCTAAAGTGATTGAGTTGATTTACAGTCCCATCAGCAATATAAAAGTGATCCTTTTTCTCTGCATCCTCATGAGCATTTGTTATTATTTGTTTTGTTAACCTTGGTCATTCTTACTGGAGTTAGATGGAATCTCAGTGTTGTTTTGATTTGGATTTTCCTAATGGCTAGGGATAGTGAGCATTTTTTTCCTGTGTTTCTTGGCCCTAAAAACTTCTTCATTTGACAACTGTCTGTTCATTTCCTTTGCCTACTTATGTACTGGGTTATTTGTTGTCTTGGTATTTACTTTCTTAAGTTTTTTGTATATTCTGGAAACTAGTCCTCTGTCAGATGTGTAGGATGCAAAGATTTTCTCCCATTCAGTGGGCTCTCCTTTAACTCTTTTGATTATTTCCTTTGCTGTGCAGAAGGTTTTTAACTTCATGTAATTCCATTTGTCAATTCTTGGTGCCACTTCCTGGGCAACTAGAGTCTTGTTAAGGAAATACTTTCCTATGCCTATGTGTTGGAGCATGTTTCCTGTCTTTTCTTCTAGAAGTTTTAAGGTTTTAGGTTTTACATTGAGAGCTCTTCTCTATTTCAAATTGACTTTCATGAAAGTTGAGAGATATGGGTCTATTTTCAGTTTTCTTCAAATGGATATCCAATTTTTCCAGCACCATTTGTTGAAAAGGATATCTTTTCAACAATAAAGATCTTTTCTTTATTGAAATTTCTTAGACTCTTTGTCAAAAATTAGGTGGCTACAGTTGCTTGGGTATATCTCTGGATCTTCAATTCTGCTCCATTGATCTTTAAGCCTTTTTTTGTGCCAATACCTAGCTGTTTTTTGCTACTATAGCCCTATAGAATAGTTTAAAGTCAGGCTTTGTGATCTACCTATATTGTTTCTGCAGTTTAAGATGACTTTGGTTATGTGCAGGTTTTTTTTGTTTCCCTATGAATTTTAGGATTACTATTTTCCATTTCTGCAAAGTCTGTTATTGGGATTTTAATGGGGATTACATTAAATATATAAACTGCTTCTGGTAATATAGCCATTTTTACAATATTGATTCTCCTAAACTATGAGCAGGGGAGGTCTTTCTATCTTCTAATATTCTCTGAAATTTCTTTCTTTAATGTTTTGAAGTTTTCCTTGTAGAGCTCTTCAGGGTTAGATTGATTCCTAAATATTTAATTTTTTGGTGGGCTATTGTGAAAGTGATTTTTGCATTAATTTCCTTTTTTTTCTTTTTCCTATTAGTGTAAAGGAAGGCTACTGATTTTTGAGTGTTAATTTTGTACCCTGCAACTTTTTTTGAAGGAGTTAATTAGCTCTAAATGTTTTTTAGAGGAATTTTTGGAGTCCTTTAGGTTAAGGATCATGGTTTGTGTGAATAAGGATAGTTTGACTTCTTTGCCTATCTGTGTCCCTTTGAATTCTTTCTCTTGCCTGATTCTGTGGCTAGGACTTTGATCACAATATTAAATAGGAGAAGAGAGAGTGGACATCCTTGTCTTGTTCCTTATGTTGGAGGAAATAGTTTCAATTTTTCCTGTTTAGTACGATATTGGCTGTAGGTTTGTTATAAATGGACTTTATGATATTGAGGTATTTCCCTATTATGCTCACCTTTCTCTAGGACTTTTTATCATTAAAGGATGTTGCACTTTGCCAAAGGTCTTCTGAGCATCAATTGAGATGATCATGTGATTTCTTTCTCTAAGTCTTTTCATACACATTGATTGAATTACATTGATTGATTTTCATATGTTGAACCAGGCTTGCATCTATGAAATGAAGCCCATTTGATCATGGTGCATGATATTTTTTATGTATTGCTGAATTTGATTTGCCAGAATTTTATTGAGGATTTTGTGTCAATGTTCATCAGAGAGACTGGTCTATAATTCTTTTTCCTTGAAGGTCTTTGTCCAGTTTTGGTATCAGGGTGATACTGGCTTTGTGGAATGAATTTGGAAGTGTCTCTTCATTTTCTGTTTTATGAAATATTTTGAGGAGAATAAGTATTAATTCTTCTTTGAAGGTTTGATAGAATTCTGCTGTGAACGTATTAGGATTTGGACTTTTCTTTGTTGGAAGATTTTTTTTTTTATTACTGTCTGTATTTCAGTAAATGTAATGAGTCTTTTAAAATTGTTGTCTGGGCTTAATTTTGGTAATTCATATGTATTAATGAACTTATCCATTTCTTCTGTATTCTTGGTTTTTGGGGAGTGCAATTTCTCAAAGAATTCCCTAACAATCTCTTGAATTTCATTGGTATTGGAGGTTATGACCCCATTCTCATCTCTGATTTTTTTCAATTTGTGGCTTTTCTTTGTTTTGGTGAAATTGGTTTGGGGTGTCTATTTTATTAATCTTTTCAAAGATCTAGCTCTTAGTTTCATTAATTCTTTGAATTGTTTTTTGAGCTTCTAATTAGCCAATCTCTGCCTTGATCTTAATAAATTTGTCTGAGTAGTCCATTCAGGGTTAGCTTTTTCTTGGCCTTCTAGTGCCTTAAGATTTGTCATTAAATTATTTAATTGATCCTTCCATAGCTTATTGATGAAGGCACTCAAGGCTATGAAATTCCCTCTCAGAACTGTCTTTGCTATATCCCATAAATTGTGGTAGGATATGTTCTCATCCTCGTTTGATGGTAAAAACTTTCAAATTTCTGCTCTGATTTCTTTGATGACCCATTGATCATTCAGCAGTACACCAGGTAGTCTCCATGAATTTGTAACATTTCTGAAAATTTTCTTGCTTTTGAGTTCTAGTTTTATTCCATTGTGATCTGATAATGTGCAGGGGATGATTTTTATTTTTCATATTTGTTGAGGCCACTTTTGTGGACTAAAATGTGGTCTTTCTTAGAAAAAGTTCCATGTGGTGGTGAGAAGAATATGTATTCTGCATCTATTGAATGGAATATTCTGTAGATGTCTGTAAGGTCCAGTTAGCCTATAGTGCTATTTAAGTCCATTGTTTTTCTGCTGATTTTTTTTGCTTTGATGACTTATCTCTTGGTAAAAGTGAAATCTCCCATAATTATTGTATCTGGACTGATGTGTTCCTTTATCTCCAGTAAAATTTATTTTATGAAGCTAGGTGCCCCTGTATTTGGTGAGTAAATATTAAGTATTGTTATCTGTTCCTGGGTGACTGTTCCTTTTATTAATATGTAGTGTCTTTCTTTATCTCTTCTGATTAGTTTGGGATTAAAATGTAAGTTGTTAGAAATTAGTATTGCTTTTTTTGGTTCCCACATGCTTGGTATATTGTATTCCAGATTTTAATTTTCAGCCTCTTATGGTCTTTATGGATGAGGTGAGTCTCTAGGTATGCTGTATATTGAGGGTTTATGTTTTTTAAACTAATTGGCCAGTCTATGCCTCTTAAGTGATGACTTAAGACCATTTACATTGAAAGTAATTATTGAGGGGGTGGAGTCAAGATGGCAGACAGATAACACACACCTTCTGTTCCAGAGCAATAAGAAGCCTCGATTAGGGGTTTAAAAATCAAATTGAATAAATAGAAACAGAGATAATTTAGTTTGAGAGATAGAGAATGAAACTAGGCGTGCACTGAAATCAAGAATTAGGCTTCAGAGGAGCTATCCAGGGCCCAGCAGCGGGACCGCTGCCATTTCGCCATCACACAGACAGAGGATAGAATCCCAGAGATGTGGAGGGGATTTCACGCACACGCACCCACGGGCCCGGACCCAACACGGAGTGCAACCTTGGCAGCACACTCTCACCACGCCTGCAGGACACAGGCTGCAGTTCTTAGGTGAGTCACCATGAGGGGGCCCACAAACGCCCTCCATAGCGGCCTCGGAGCGAATGGGGAAGCCGGTGCCAGCGATCCACGTCTAGAGCTAAGACATGGCTCCCCTCCCTTCTGTTGCGGCGGGTCAGGCCTATGGTCTCGAACTCCACAGAAATTTGGGCACACATATGCCCGGATCCCAGACACATCAGAGGTGAGCCCAAATCACCCCACTGTGCTGCGGAGAGGTCTGGGGCTCGTGGAGGCGGCTAAGTTGCGCGCGACCGGGGAGCTTCTTTTCGGGGGAAACTGGTGGAGCAGTTCACCGCCAGCGGAGAAGTTCCGAGCGCGACTACAGCACAGGACAAGGTAGTGGGGACGAAATCTCTGATTTGGGGAATTGGTGCCTGATCTACATGGGACAGGGAGAACTTCAGGGAAGACCCCACAGGTTCCACTGCCTCTCGAACAGTACAGTAGTCGCGAGTGTTTCGTGGAACAGTCTCTTTGGGCACTCGGGGCCCCAATTAAATCCAGATTGTTATGAAGAGCTTGGCTATATGGACCCAATGAGACCGATGGTTACTGCGGATTGTATGGAAATACTGCCACCCTGAGCTGTATCGGGAACATTGCACCCTGCATTATAGAATCCACCTGGTCGAACTGGGTGTAATAATTAGTTCAGGCTCCATCCTCAAGATAATATGTTTTTACTGTTAACAGGGTCTTGAGCCTGCTTCCTTTGTGGAAACTGGACTGACACTCTGTGGCCCCAGCCCATACATTGTTTGCTTTTTGAGATAGGCTCTTGTTGGGCTGCACAGATTTTGGGCTTGAGACCCTCCTGCCCCCATCCCGCAAGTCACAGGGATTCCAGGCGTCCTTCACTGCACCTGACTGCAAGAGTTGTTATATGTATGGGGGAGAGTCTATGCGTGAGGTCTGGAATTTTATATTTTATTCTATTTTTTCTCTTTTTGTATTTT